>CAJVSB020000858.1:0-137368 GCA_911865555.2 Thlaspi arvense
TTTTTTTTGGCCCATCGGGCCCTCCCAGTCGGCTGGGCTGGCCCGTATCTGTGATAGGCCGGCCCAGCTGGCCCATCTAGGCTGCGCCGCCTGAGCCAGGCCCGCCCAGCTATAACAAAAGTTGTATAGATATAATTAAAAAAAATTAAAAAAAATTGTGTACGAAGCATGTTTATATATGTAACACACATAACTGTTATGAAAAACAACAACCAAAGAAAATCTAACCGATGCGGTGTGGCAGCAGGACAGGGTAGTGCGGTGGGTTGTAGCGTTGCGGTGGTGGCGACTGAACAAGCGACAGGCAAACGGTGACGGCAAAGCAGAGAGAGGAGAGAGCGAAATGGGAGAAGAGAGAGAGGGAAATGGAAGTCAGGGGAGGGGGCGATATCTGCAGAAGTTACCGACACACTGCATCGGTAAAGGTGCGTTTGTAATTGCTCGTTTTTTGCACCTTGAAGATCATGAAGATAGTTACTGACGCACAAATTTGAATTACCGATGCAATTACATCAGTAATTTTGCCTTGAAGACCGGGAATTTACAGTTCTATGTACTTTACCGATGCAAAGCTTGCATTGGTAAGATTACAGTGCATTCATTGACGCAAAGATTGCATCGGTAAATTTAATTATATATTATTTTTTTTTTTTTTATATATTACCGATGCAATTTTTGCATCGGTAAATATAACGAATTTGTTACCGACGCAAAATTTGCGTCGATAACGTTTTTTTTCATTTCACGCCTTTTTTGCGTCGATAATTGCGTTGGTAATTTTACCGACGCTTCTATTTCGTCAGAAATGTTGTCTGTATTTTGACAAAAATTTTTTGCGTTGGTAAATTTTGTCGGAAGTCCGCCCTTTTCTTGTAGAGAGAATCTAAAAATTAACAATTGAATAACATGAATTACATATTTTAGAACCAATTAATGAAGATACAATGGCATAGCAAAGTTCAATCATATTGAAAACTTTAAACCATATTAAACACAATTATTCACATAAGACTAACAAAAAAATTATAAAAAAAATAAAGAAGAAAAAGTCTGGATGATTTAGATTTCGGGTCAAGATTCAGCACGACTCATAAGATCATATGGTGTGAAAGGTGGTGGTGCAACTAGAATGGTTTGAGGCATGTGCAGATAGATTGAGCAATAACTGGCATGATGTTCTGCAACCAAACAATAATACCTTTCTCTTCAATCTTATTTACAAATGGGTTGTTGGACTGCAGCAAGTCTTCTTCTGATCATCCAAATACATGAAACACAATTAAAGTAGTTCAGGTATAATTAGTAGTAGTCTCAAAGTTCTATGAATATGTGAAGAACAAGGAATAGTCAATATCGCCACCTTGAAAAATGCTATTAATAGAAAAATGAGGAATTCATGTTCCGCAATATTAAAAAAAAAAAAGTAAGACTTCTCTAATTATAGCCATGCAAGGATTAGCTCAAATGGTAGAACACTAAACATAGTGTCAAAACTTCTATACAAAAAGGATAATCAATCAGAGCTACATGCCATCATCTACGGCTACAAAGATCTGATTAAGGACACTATAACGATGCATCCCAAACTGCATGGATTTAAGATATATTTTCTTTATAAATTCACAAACCATAACTCAAAAAGACAAACATGACAGGCTTAAATTCTGTAAAAAACCTCAATTTCTGCAATCATGAAACATTTTGCAGAGATCAAAATTAAAAGTCTCCAATATCTCACAAGAGGGAAGCGGTTATGACTTTGGTTTCTCACCTAGGGTTCAGGATAAACCTTTTTATAAGAACTTAGTAGCCATTAATGCACAAAAAAATAGTGAGGCTATTCAATGTTGTGAAAAGTAACTTGAGAATAATGACATAGAAATTCCCATAGTTGAAAGCGGAAGGAAGCAGGTGTTCATGGTTAAAGGAATTAGTCAAATTCTCATGGCACAAACACAATTTTAATTTCTTATAGTTTAGCTGTGTATATCAAAGGAAAAGTACACATATACGTGCAGTTTTATGTATCATTTGTAACGCAAAATCATATCAACAATCATGTGTTTAGAACAAAACAAAAAATGGATACCTATTAGAATAGTGAGTAAGAAGAACTAGTCAATTTCTTTTCAATTTAGAGTTCATAATCCAATTCTTGTAATCTGAAAACCAATAGCACCCACAAACTATAAGATCATTTATGAATCAATACCTACAACTATTTAGAAGATGTATCAGCCAGCCAACTATCAACAGAAATATTTAGGGGAAAAAGGCTTGAATTTTTTGCTCAGATTTCTAATAAGTCACAAGATTGTCTTCTGCATATTTATAGATGTCTTTTTTAGCACAAAAGGGCTGTCTGTTACAAGCTTAAAAGCTAATTCTTGTTGGTTTTTGGAAAGCCAGTTAAAAAAAAAATTTCTGCCTTCTGTGCTACCAGCCGCATATTAGATGTGCATGGAGCACAAGAAAAGAAAGAAAAGATAAAATTACATGCAAAACTTTTAGAGATAATATAATGACTTTGAGAATTAAGCAAAGAAACAGAAGATATAAAATGATTTAACTATTCAGTCGCATCAGCTAGTCATGCAGCCTTCACACAGTTGGAGCAGATAAAATTTTTAAAGATATCGATTTAGTTGAAAGAATAAATAGATTTTAAAACTTTTCACATAACTAAATTTATAGGCACAGAAAATTTAAGACAATTAGGCTTCTAGTTCATACCAATAAACCTAAGCATGCAGAGAGTTGAGTAGTATTAGTAATATAAGTAATACATCTCAGAAGTTAAAATAAAGGTTTATTACTAGCTCCCTCTCTCAGTCTCAAATCCTTGTACATTTCAAACAAAATTGTGCTAAGGTATACTCATAGTCATAAGTCAAAGTGGGACAGTAAATACAGAGCAATAGTCAATAAGGCTGAGGTCCAAAATATAGAATTTGTACGAGTACACGACAATAAGAGAATCATAGTTTGATGAGGTGATTTATTTGAAACTAGACCTTTTAGGAAAATGCATTTAGGAGGCCAAGTTATAGAATATATGAAGGCATAAGAAAGTGATGGTTATTAGTTTTTACTTCAAATCTCCTACATTTTTTCAATTGGAGTTTTTTTTATTGTTTGAACATTGTTCTCGTCATAAAATAATGTTACATTATTCAATATTGTGAACGCTCAGAAATTAAATAAAAACAGAGTCTTACCGTGGTAAGTTTGTTGCGTATTGGATACAAGTCAAAGATGATCAAACCGTTAAAGTTCACATGTTCATTGTTGTCTATATTTTTTGTTTGTGAATTTACTTCCATTGCCTTAATTTGACAAAATGTATAAAATAAGTCCTCTTGTCAGAGACTTTCAGAAATAGATAAATAATCAATATGGAGTGTCACTTAACCACAAGTCTTCTTACTTTCAAAGGCTCAGGGAGGTTCTTAAGTATATGGAACCTGCCCTGTTCTTTACTGAGAGGTTGTTTACAATATTTAAACCCCCTAGTTTTCCTATTATAAACAAGCAATCTGACCATTGTATTGAATTGAAATATTGAGATTAAATTAAAATTAAAAAAATCCCGATCAATATCCAAAATGGTGGGCTAGCCTAAGCCTTGAAATCTAACCAAGGCCCAACATTAATTGGAGTAGAGGGTCCAAATTTGATACCTACACAAGAAAGGGGAAATGGTATTAAGATAGACCTTAATAGACATCATATTTGGCTAGTTCAAAAGAATCTAGGGAAAATAATAAGCACATAATCAATTTTCATACAAGCAAAGGTAGGACTATAGCAAAATAGTCCGACTGGAATCATCTATTTTGTTAGACACAAGTTCATGGCAATACTTTCACAATGATGACAGCAAGACCTGCATTAGACACCCTGTGGCATGTCTCGTTTTTTATTATATTTTTTTAATTTTGGACACTAAGTCTAGAATAGGGCATTCATGTCCTAGCACATGGGCACAATGTATCTCAATATCAAATAAGATTTACCCAACGTTAATATTTTATAAGAATAATATGAAATTAAAAACATATATCACATATCTTTAGGAAATAAAGGAACAAAATAATTGTTATAAATGTAGCATGGTTTTTGGTTCAAGTTAACGTTGTTTAAGCATGAAAAAATTAATTTGATTATTGGATGTTTATGATTTTTTTAGTCAATTTTAAATGTTCTAATTATAAATAGGATGAATATAAATGTTTCAAAAGTTAAATCTTTTGTTTGTGTCCTGATCATGTGCATATCCTAATTTGTTTTTCAAAGTTGCCACATCCATGTCCACACTTCTTAGGCAAAAAACTCAAGGCATTAACACCTGTTTCAGTTGTCCCAAAATCTATATTTTCACAAATTACTAGACAAAATTACATGGGAAAAAAGGCAAATATGCATATAGGATGAAGCTTAGAAAAGACCTACCCCACAGTTGACCAGTTTCACTAAAGGCATCAGGGGGAACACCACTAACAAGAAGGGGAAAGCCACTCCTATTCTGCCTTGCAATTTTATGGTTAGAATCTGGCACAAGGATGAGTAGCTTGCAACCCTATCCAAATGTTGAGACTCCTAAGTTTCTAGTAACTACTCACTAGCAAAAACTGTTTCTTGTTTGACCGAACATCTGCACTGTGATAATCAACAAAAATGGGCATGTCTCCCATTATGCTTATTCCTTTGTATGGGCATAATTGCGAACCTTTTGCCATTGCCTTTGGAATAAGAATTGCTGGGCAATAAATATGTCTATCTACACAGTGAGAAGCATTTGACGGTCACAAATATAAGGGCCTCTTGCATTGAAAAACATATAAAAAGTCTGCTGTAAATGTATGAGCCCACATCCAATAGACAATCAAGGTGCCAGAAAGCACTTACAAAATCCTTTCTGTTTTGATAAATTTCTTCCAAGGCTCCAAGATAGCGATTTTTCAAGGGCTCAGGCCAATCATACCAGTTGATTGTGTTCAAAGAGTTGTTATAGCAGCCAAATAGCAGCATCTTCAAGCCAACCTTGATATTTGCAACATAATTTACAAAGATATTAAGTAAACCAAAAGCTGTCAAGTGTTTGAAACCAGAAAAGATCTACTTGTCATATGATTTTATAGTGTCCATTTCAATTGGAATAAATATTTGCTAGTTTAATTATGGATATATTTTAAACAGAAGAAAGACATAACAATTCCAGAACATTCAACATGCAGTCAATGCATCTTTTGTGAAAAAAGTCCATATTTCAAATTTGCTTTATACACACAGCTAATAGCACGATTAACAATCATGAACCAAATTAAAACAGAAGAAGATGAAACAACCTCCAGAGCATCAAACACGCAGTAAATATATGTTTTGTTTAAAGTCTATAATTCAAAGTTGTCTTAAATACACAGCCAATGCCATGATAAATTACCAGTGATATAACTAAACTAAGACCAAGTTATACAAGCAAGAAATAGACAGCAAGAACTTGAAGAGCTTAACCCAATCCTTTAATAAAGCCATTTTTTGTTCATGTAAGATGACAATGTAGTAAGTAGACAATCCATGAGAAACACAAATTATACAGTAACCCCAAGATATAATAAAAGGATGGTTTCTATTCAAGGAAGAAATTTATTCATCTATAGCTGGACCAACCTGCAGTCCATATCAAAAGAGGTTCAATAGAAGGAAACACATATAACCTTATGGTTCAGAAGGATGATTACTTTTAAAGACACAAAATTTTCCCTGCATGAGCAATTATGAGGTGACCAGATTATGCATGCAGTAGGGAGACTCATAAAGCTTTCAGTAGTTTTCTGCTAGGTCGGACCAACCTAGAGCTGGCTTTCCCTATTATTCTCAACATTCAGCTCAATGTTACTATCGGTTATTTTCATCGTAATAACCTAGAGCAATTTGTCTTTTATTTTCATTGTAATAACCTTTAAAACCTCCAATACATTTAACTATCGGTTGCTATGAGAGGGCTAGGGTCCACACATTTCCTTGACTGACCATGATGGATGTACTAGCTAAGCCATCTATTCTGAATAAGCCTCAATTTGACATTGTCTACTAATTAATCCTATGCACTCAGATATTGTTGCATTACTTGTTTAATAAATTCTTTCTTATATGATTAAATTATTATTGGTGTTTGTAACTATTTTAAATGAAACAGCTGGTTTTTGGAGAAAAGGTCAATGGCAGTGATTGTTCTACTCTAAGCATTTGTGATATGCAATGTGATGACTAGTTACCTCAAAACTCTTTCCACTAGTGGTCTCTCACTCTCATTCTGGATTGAACCACTTGTTGCTCACTCTTTCTTTCAACCCTTCAGGACTTTAAGATATGTCCTTAAAAAAAGCATTTTTTTCCTAAGAAAGGTCATGATCTAAGACCACTCTTGACTGGCTTAACATGCATTCTAGCAGCTTATGAAATGAAAAACCCAATCCATGGAACCATCTAGTTCTATTGATATTGAAGCAACTACATGTGAGCAAGGTAAGGATTGAACTAGTCTTAGGGACACGGACAAAACTAATTATGTGCATTTTTCTAGGTTTCTTTCAGTCGACCTATAGACTATTGCTTTGTGAATTATATTTAAAACTTGTAATATGATGAGTCAAATGCCTCATTTTACCTCAACTTTTTCTTTTCTAATTCACCTTTTTATGGCCCTAGGATTTGGAATTCTTGTTTGTAACAGAAATCACAATGACTAATTTGTAAAACTATGTGGAGTGTTTGCTTACTCTCCCCCACCCACCTTGGGTGAACTCAGCATGTATAAAGAGAAAAAAAATATTCAATAACATTTGAAACAAAATTTCTTTGTTAGTTTCTAATCCAAAGATATCTGATATCATTAGAATTGGATGTGACAGGTTGGAACTCCAATTTGCATACCTCAAAGATATTTTATTGATATTGGCCGAATAGCATCCATTGAGAATAACCACAAGCCAGTTAATTGTGCCAAAAAAGATCAAAAGGTGGCCATTAAGTACGAGTTCTATAGCATTTTTCAAAATCCTAGACTTCTTTTTCAACTTTTAAGAGTTTTGTATGTTTAAGAGATCAGATCAATCTGTACCATTTGTTTTAGTATTGGGACAAACAAGTGGATAGCATGGTGTAGAAACCAGCTCAACAGCCTCCAAATGAACTTCAAAAGTTTTATCTCATCGAAACTGATAACTATGGGAATAACAATGGTCTCCCACCTGTTGTCCAAAGAAGAATATTTTTTGGTCGAGAGGTGGGTGCTGCTGATAGGTAGCTCTTGCCTACATATTAGTTAAAAAGTCGTAATTATCTGGGTCCTATAGCTATGGATGCTGAAATGGCTTTCCTGATGGCTAACCAAGCATTGGCACACTTGGGAAACTTGGTTATGTTCCATTTGTTGGCACGAGGAGCATTTTTGTGACCGCAGCTCACTTTGGCCTAAAAATGAAGTTGTAAACTCAAATGACATAAAATTTTATTCCATGTGTACGAGCTAGCTCTGGATTTTTATCCTAATACATGTAATTAGAGAGATCAATCTACCAATTCAGAATTTTATGCTAATGCATGTATTAATGAAAATAATTTCTTAATAGAATCCAACTTATGAACTTGTTTTTCTTCCTCTTTTTCCTCTAGACATCATTTTAAATAGGCTAAATATATTTATTCTCATATAATTGCCCAATTAGCTAGCATCCATGCCTTTGTCCATTAGAACTATGAGATTGTTGGTATGATTGATTTTGTGCAAGATTGAAATTGTACTGTTTCTTACATGGATTGTGTGTCTTATCATATAATACTGAATTTGTTCTTGGATCTCATTCATTTTTTGCCCATTGCATTTTTTTTGTTAACTATGCTACTTTATTTCTCAATTTCACTTTGATAAATAATGTTGCACGGGTGGCATTATTAATGCAAATATGCCCTTTTCTTCCATTTTATCTCATAAGTATGCCCTTTGCTTTCATTTGAGCTCACCACTTTGGTTATCATATTGAACATAAGATATAGTTGCTTCATGTATACCCTTATCAAGAATAGTATATTTATTGTATGCTTATAAGTATCTGGGCTCTCTGTTAGAAATACACAATTGTTTAACAGGTTGTAAAATTCAAACAATATGCATATTTTAAGGGGGAGACTCTGCCCAAATTTCTGAAAAAAAATTTTGCTTAGTTAAATAACTTGCCACTCTTAAATAATATATCTTGGTTTGTCTATAGAATTTTGAAGTAATTGATTCTAATTTTGGATCGTGGCATAAAACTTCAATGAATTAATTTGGATGCAGTTTTGATATTTTCTTTTCATTTGCCTTTTCTCACATTATAATAAATTAATATTCTTGTTTTCTTTGCAGACTTTTAGAGAGAATCATTTTGGCTTTGGATGTAGCATGACATTTTGACAAACACAAGGACTTTGTAAACTTATTTATATTTTTTTCAAAATACTATTGGTTATGTATTTATTAACATATTATATTGTCTCTAAGGATTTGAAATATTAAATATCTTTTGTGCTGCGATGTGAAGTAACATTTGAGAATGTATTTGAAACAAGTACTAATTATGAACATCATATACTGATGGCTTGTTAATGTGTAAATGGATTTTAGATATTGAATTTATAGTTTTGAAGATTATGTTTATAATGTAGTATGAAAACCAATTCAGATTTGTCATAAAAATATATATCGATTAGCTTGTTAGCACAAAACTTATTATAATGAAATTCAAATATTTTCATTACAAAATCTTTTCTATTGTAACAAATGAAGTAGTTATTAAGTAAACAGATTCGTCACCATATTGTTTGTAATCAAAAACAAAATTTTGTTATAAGAACATATCATGATGGGCTTTTTGGCACAAATTTGTAACAAAATCAATGCTTTTGTTACCAAAAAATTAACCTTTTGTAACACAAAATGTAGTTATTAATTATTATGATACTATAACCAATCAAGATTTTGTAACGAAATCCTAAATTCGTTGCAATAACATATTGCGATGGGCTTTTCTGTACAAAAGGTTTTTGTAACAAAAGTTTAAAATTGGCGTCACAAAAAGATCAATTACCAATTTCATAATATTATAACCAAAGTAGGTTCATCACAAAAAAATCAACATTTTGCAACGAAAAAATTAGTTACCAATTCTTTTATATTGTAACCAAGGTGAGTTTGTTATAAAAATATTGGTAATAACATAATTATTTTTATTGCAAATACTTATTGCAACAGACAATTCTACACAAAAACTTTAGTAATGAAATTCAATTTCTCGTTGTCACAATAAGTTATATAATGATTATCTGAGTCTATAATAACTAAAAAATTCATTATAATACGTGCTTTTCTTGTAGTGATATTAACATGTCTACATAGGAGAGTTATGTCTCTCATTTCAAAGTGCTGAAGAAAGTACAAAATTAGAGTTTTTTTTTTTTTTTTTCCAAATCATATGTGGAATATGGCTACCTAGTTCCTGAAAGAAATTCATGAATTAATTAAATAATAGTTGATTAATTTATGGCTGGTTTTTTCATTTAGAGTAATGAATGATGTATATATTTAAATTCAGGAAGCATGACTATTGACTAACTAATTTATTTGGAGTAATGAATAATGTATGACATCTAAATTCATATGCATGTCTCTAAACCGGTTCATTCATTTGGAAGAATGTATAATGTAAATTAGATACATAAATTAAATGAATATAAAGACATTTGTTTTAAAAGCAGTAAGTGTATAATGCGTATACATAGTAATTAAATATAGCAATAAACCAAAATAAAAGGCAAAAATCATTTTTCCCCTTAAATTTATTTCTCTGTTTTATTTATTCTCTGAATTTTGCAATGTACTATTTACCCCTTGAGTATTAACACTGTTAGTTTGTCTTAAATAGTAAATATTTACTATTAAAATAGTTACTTGTTAAAATTTTATAAATTTAAATTAATATAATTAATTAATAATAAATATTATTAAATATATTAATTTTATACATTAAATTAAAATATGATTAAATTTTATAAAATGTATGTAAACTATTTGGGCAACTTATAACTAAATAAAAAATTGTCAAATATGAATAATAATTTGAATTTAGTAAAAAAATTTTACAAATCATAATTTGAAACCTAACTATGTTTAATCTACTTGGTTATAAAGTCTTATATTCTAATTACTATATTTATTTTTATTTATATATAATAAAAATTTAGCTTTTTGATACTATTATGTAGCAAATTGGAAAATACAAGAGATTAGTTTTCAAATTACAGTCATTGAATAATTTCTATTAAATTCAAATTATTTATTCATAGTTGACAACTTTTTTATTTAGTTAGATTGTCCAAATGTTCTAAATTATTTTGTAAAATTTAACTATTTTTTAATTTAATATCTAATATTATATATTTAATAATATTAATTATTAATTAGAATATATTAATTTTAAAATTTTAATAACTATTCTAATTGTAATATTTAAAATGTTCAATATTTAACATTAGAGAGTTTGGGAATAAATATAATAGCAGGTTAATGATGTTAGGTAAATGAAACATTGTAAAGTTTAGGAAACATAAAGAAGACAAGGAAGAAAGTTAAGGGAGCAAAATAAGTTTTGCCCCAAAATAAATGCAATCAATGAATTTATATATAAAGTAACATCAATTCAAGAAATTAACATGCCTGTATAAGAGAGATATATCTCTCATTTCAAGGCCACTGGAGAAAGTATAAAATCAGAGGTTTTTTCCTCAAAGGCTTAAATAGGTTACATACTTAGAGATATTGAGTGAAAAACATGTATTTGCATGAGATTGGAGCAGCGTAATAGGCTGTGATAGATTTCACTAATTTTGCTTGTGTTAGAGTTAATTTTGGTGTTGGTCTAGACATATAAAAGCTCTTCATTTCATGTCTATAATCTGCTTTCAAGTGATATTGCATTAAATGGTGCACTTAAGTTTAATCACTTATTTTGATATATGTTATTGATTTATGAATTTGGATTTTCGTATTTTTAGTTTATTCCAAAAATTCAACATAAACTAATTATAACATTATTAAAATTAGCTAAATAGAAAATGTTGTGAATGATAATAAATAATATGATCAAAGAATTATGTATTTCATTGTCACGCAAATAATTCGAGTAATGAATTCACATCTAATATTTTTTTCTTTGTTACATAATATTTTTTTTTATTAACTCTAAGATAAACAATCAAGGGCGAAGTGGTGTTAATAAATTATTGGAAAACCTAATAGCAATAGATAAACTTGGGGCTGTAAATATATGATTTCAAATAAGAAAGGCGTCCTAATAGTTAAGTTGAATTTGAGGAGGTGAAAGCAAGTGGCAAATGCATTTCAAAAGTTTTTGGTTTTTTTTTTATATTTTTATTTTTTTTTGGAAATAACTTTCATTTTCAAATGTTCAAATTTTATGAAACATATTTGGTTTAATTTATTTTTTCTATTTTCAGCAAATGAAAAATATTTTAGTTATGCACTTTTAAAGAATTTGAAAACAATGATTCAATTGAATAAAATTAAAATTTTAGGATTTCTAGCAAAAGTTCAAGTAAAAATTTCAAAAATTGGACGTTAATGTGAAAATTTAGAAATAGCAGATATTAAATTGAAAGAGACACAAGCATATGTGATCAAATTGCGAAAGCACTTGCATTGTGTCATTTATTATGGCAGAATGTCGTTGATCCTATCACTCTATCAGTGGTGCCCTGTAACGACCCGAGACTACTGACCCTAGCAACTTGTTGAACTCAAACCACTGGCCTAAAATGCTTAAATCCAAGTTGTTCAGTAATAGTCTCTAGTCTCTTATAAGCTCATAATATCTCCCGTGTTTTGTCGATGTGGAATTTGTCTAAGAGTGTCATACACACTTTTGGGACTCAGCATCCTCGCTGAGATTTTCCCCACCATCGTTTAAGGTTGCACACGGAGTAACTCTGATCCCATTTGTAATGACCCGAGACTACTGGCCATAACAACTTGTTGAGCCTGAACCACTAGTCTAAAATGCTTAAGTGTAAGTTGTTCAGTAGTAGTTTCTAATATCTTATAAGTCCAGAATCTCTCCCGTATTTTATCGATATAGAATTTGTCTAAAAGTATCACACACACTCACTCCCCTTTGGAGTATCACATGCCCAGTTGGTATGATTAGCAACGATTGCCAATCAAGTGCATCAGCTTGTTGTTGTTTTTTGGTTTTTTGCAATATTTACTCTTTGTGATTCTAAGTTATAGCCAACCATGGTAGAGCAAGCAATTTTAGAAAGCGATATCCTAGCAAGGTATACCACTCATTGACAAGCATCAACGATGAACATGCCTAGGCAATTGCATTGGTATTATGCCTCTAATTGTACAATACAATACACATTTGGGAAGCCCAGTTGCGAAATTACACAGCTGTAAAAAACCCCGTGTTGGAAACCGTGGTTGAGCATCATTTGGCAACAGGCTTTGCTAGCAAGTAAAAGCAAGGGAGAAGAAGACAAATGGAGAGAAGAAGACAAATGGAGAGAAGAAGAAAAGCAAAATGATCGAAGAGAAGGGTAAGGAAAATAATGAGAATAACTCATTTACAAAATTGCCAACATATTTTCAATTTTATTAAAAAATACTATAAACAATTTCTTTTTTGTTATTTTCAGTTTTTAGCTCATTTCTAAGAAATATTTCTTAAAAATAAAACAAAAAAGAGATACCAATTACATTTTTATGTGTATTTTCTGTTTGAATCAAAACAAATAAAATCGCAAACCAAACAGAGCCTACCACTACAAAAACATTCTCTCTAATCTCCATCCCTTTTCTCTTTTCCATTTTCCCTAACCATTCCTCTCTTATTATTAATCATCTATACTTATTCAGTACTAAAAAAAAAAAACCAATAAAATAGTAACAAAAAAATATATAGTTGTCTTTAGAAAGAGATTAATCATTCATTATGGACATATTTACTTCTTATTCTTTCAATTTCATATCCAATTAAACATTATTACATTATATAATTGTAATCTTGTAATACATAATTCTTCCTTATTCCATGTCAACAAACTTATAAACTATTTACAATTTAATTATAACAGACCTGATGTCTGTAGAAATTATCCAATTCCCCTTGGCCAAACCAAGTATTCAAATGTCACCAAACATTAGTGTGGAACATAGGATAATTACCTTCCATTTTGATGCATGCAGGATGGGACTTTGTTGGGGGTGTGTGTGTGTGTGTTTAAATACATTATTATTATATATATATATGGAGGTGTGGTGGAACAGTTTTTTACGTTTAAATATCAGTTTTTGAAAAAAATTCGTATAAAAAATTGTTTTTTCAGGATACTTAGAGGTCATTTTCAATACTTAAAATGCCTTTCAATATGCTGATATAATTAATTTCAAAGATAAAAATTAAATATTTAGTATATATTTATATATACTTTAACAAAAAAAAGGTGGCACGGGGGATAATTTAAACGGAGAGAGAGAATTGTTAGTTTTGGAAACCAACAATTTGTTTCGGATTAAACTGAGTTAGCAAATGGGTTGAACTGATTAAACATTTTTAAAATAAATATGCTTGGATGTAAATAAGGTTTTAAATGGTGTACATTTGTTTTAAAGTCAAACCTCGTCCAAGTAGGGGATGTGGTGATGTCAGATTATATTTATATAAAAAAAATCTTATTATTTTTTAATTTCATTTTCTCTAACTAAATATTTGATTAATATTTTTTTAACAAAAATTAATTTATAAATTCATTTGAATGTAGGATTTTATTTAATTTAAAATTTAAAGAAATAATTTTTAAATATGTTGACATTGACTTTTTGTAAATAAAAGTTAAAAAAGTCAATGTATGGCATAACTAAAGCTTATTAAAATATTTTAATAATATCAAATTTGAGCTTCATGAGATTAAGCAAAAATGAAATAACCGAGCTAAAGTTGGTCTCAACGTGTTCTCCACCTTACAAATGTTTGAAGCCTGAAATTAATTTTTTTTAAAAAAATTATATTTATTTAAATTTAATAATCATAATTATCGTTTAATATAGCTGTTGTAACAAAATAATTTTCAAAAATAATAAAATAATTTAATATTTTTAAGTAGATTATTTTTCAGTCAATTTAATCAAGCCTTGGAAATAATTTTAAATGGTACAAACTTAAATGTAAAATATTAACAATCCATCTACTATTTTATACCGTTCAAGTTTATGCTTTTTTCACAGTAAACTTTATAGATGTAAGAAAGTATCTTTTGATTTAGGCCCCTAATTGAACATTTTTATCTTCAAATTTTAATAAACTCATAAATTTCTACAAATTAGATCACAATTTCTAATTTTAGAATTTAAGATATAGTTTGAATTTCCTTAATTATCCTTCTACTGTAGATATTTTTTTCTATATATTAAACCACTTTATAAAGTTTAAATTCAACATTTTTACATAACAATCTACACTAGTATTTTTTTTAATTTAGAATAAGAATTTTCAAATGCTAATTATGTACAGGTCACAACCAAAATTTGACATAGGGGTAGAAATAGATTTTTCATTCCTATTCAGTCTCAAACCAAACTTAGTAAAATAAAGAGTTATAATTTCTGAAAATTTCAGTTGAATCTCCTTCAAAAATAGAACATTTGTCAAAATTTACAAGTTGTCAATAAAACAAAACGTTCTAACAGTAACTAACAGGAAGTAAATATTACTAATTCATTCTTCAAAACATAAGAATGCCAACTAAAATAATAATAAATAAAAGTATCTTATCTATGGTTCAAATGGAGTATTTAACTAAATTTCAAGAAACAAATAATAACAAAATAATAAGACTTTTAGTTGACAAGAAAGGTCTCCACAATATTGGTCTCACCAAATAAAGCTTTTTGTCACAACTCGGAAAAGTGGATCAGATTTTCGTCCAAAGTGTCCATCTAATAAGAGTTTTCAAATAAAGTACGAAACGGTAAGAGTAAGAACAAGTGCAAAATCAGAATAGCAACTAATATCAGAAAGACTCTTACCCGCTCTCCTATAGTATCTCGATTATGAGAATGACTGACTTATAATCATAATCGGGACTCTACTGATAACCTAAAACTTTGATACCATCTTTGTCACGACCTGAAAAATAGAGTCATGACTGGTGTAAGGGTCAAAATAAATCCCAATCCCATAAGCCTAACAGAAATATAGAATTTAAATGAAATGGAAAATCTGATATAAATCAAAATGAAAACCCAAAACATACTAACTGAACTGTCAACACAAAATAGAAATCCTGTCTGTAGTTAAATAGAGCATACTAAAAATCTCAAGAATCCAAAGTCTGAGAGAAACTGAATAACTAACTTTGAAAATAAAGTCTAAATAGAAACAACAGGAAATGTGGACTCTTCTCAAATTGCAGGATTCGGCGAACCCACGTACTCAAAATCTGAAAAAAAAAAAAAGAAAAAGAAAAAGGTGAGTCGATAGACTCAGTGAATAATAACGTGCATTTACAAGAACAATGGACATGTATAACATTTAAGATCAAAATATTTTGCCATTTAACAAATGTCTTACATTTTTCTAAAACCTTATCGTATAACAAATCATTTATAGATATCGGAAATCTTTCAGTGTAATAGATCATTTTCATATATCAAAAAGACTTTTTTGTATAATAATGATTCATAGATATCAGAAACATTTTAGTATAGCAAATTATTTTCATATATTAGAAGTCAAAATTTTAAACTAAAACATTTCCATAATTTAGGGAGTTTGTAATCTTAAACGTAACATATATTGGAAAATAAAACGGTGACACATAGTCAGTCGATAATCAGGATGACGAAACCCAGTCAATCCATATAATAGAATGGCGACATATCAGTCAGCCCGGATAACAGGTTGACAACATATCAATCTGCTCGGATAATAGGATGGCAACATATCAGTTTGCCTGGATAACAAAACAGTAGCATCTCAGTCATGTCGAATAACAGAACAGTAACATATCAGCCATGCCGATAAACAAAAATCAGAAAGTCTAGTACCATCACCCCTGCTAGATAGGGACTCATATAGGGTGTAAATCAGTCTAACGCTGATAAACAGAAATCATATAATCTAGCACCATTACCTCTACTAGATGGGGACCCCATATAGGGTGCATTTAGTCTAACACATATTATCATTAGTTGCAGTGTTCTAGAATCTGAAACTCCATTAAAAATAGTTTTTCAAGATTAACAGAATAATTTAATTGAACCTTCCATTTTTTCAGAATAAACAAAAGCTATTTAACATAAGTTTTTCAGAATCAAATAAAATCAATTTAACATAGTTTTCCATGTATAGAGTCAAACATAATTAACAAATATTCCTTTCCAAACAATTTTAGAAATGTCATCCATGTCCCTTGTTTCACTTTTAAAATGGAATAAAATCAAATTTTTTGAAAAACAAATATATTATTTAAAACCAGATTTTTCATAGATATGGAAAACATTTAAATGCTCATAAATACACATTATTACTCACAGAACGATGAAAACTGATAATCCAATCTTTGGCAACTCGGGCTCAACAAGCATCGTATGAACCATCTAAAATCAAAAAAATAATAAAATGTCTCGATTTATGTCTCTAACATATCCAAGAATCATATAAATGAAATTTCTTAATTAAAACCCTGATTAATGTTCTAGATTTTCGTGCCTAAACCCATACCAAGGCCACTAAAGTCTCGAACCGGTCGAATAAATCATGAACCGAGTTCCAAAGTCATGAACCAATGTTATAAAACATTAAAACCAATTTATTTTATCTAAACTTATCATTTAATATGCTGAACCGGTCATGAACCGGCCACTAGAAGGTTGAACCGATCATGAACCGGCCATTAGGAGGCCGAACCGGCCATGAACTGGACTTTAAATCACTAAACCATCATATACCAATTTTTATCACTCTGAATCAGCCTTGAACTAGTCTAAAAACTACTGAACTGGCCTTAAAAAGGTACTGAACTGGCCCTTTTTATG
This sequence comes from Thlaspi arvense, assembly GCA_911865555.2. Classification (NCBI taxonomy): domain Eukaryota; kingdom Viridiplantae; phylum Streptophyta; class Magnoliopsida; order Brassicales; family Brassicaceae; genus Thlaspi; species Thlaspi arvense. The sequence continues at coordinate 17,156 of CAJVSB020000858.1, forward strand.
TTGAACTAGCCAGTTTGATGCTTAATTTCCCTTGAACCGAGCTTAAAACAAATCCATTTTCCTTAAACCGACCTTAAACCAATTAGTTCAATTATTAACCTATTTTAATGTGCTTTGAACTGGAAGAGAACTGGTCGGAATCCATGTGAACCGGCTAGTTTCTCCCTTACTATTTTTATTTAGTTATTTTTATTTATATTTCTATTTAAATCCTAATCCAAAGTCCAAACCCAATTTCATAGCCCAAACCCAACTGGTCAAGGGCCAACCCATTTGGGCCACAGCCCAATTCAAAACCCAGACCAAAGTTTCAATTGTCAAGTCTAAGCCCTTAATCGATCAAGCTCGTAGTTTGAACCCAATTCCAAGAAACCGGATCTAGCAAGAACCCAGTTGTCTCACTTGGGTCTCCTATGAACCCGAATTAAAAGTTTTTCAAATCTCAAGCTTAAATTAGAAAACTTACTTGATGATCCCCTTGCAGATTGATTCGTCCAAGCCTGGCAAATCCCAACGATCACTAATCTCATTGGTTTGAACGAGGAATAGAGGAAAATCAAGAATTCTTCATGTCATTCATTGCGACTGTCAGAGAGCAGTTTTTTGTTTCGATTTGATGATTTCAGATTGTAATTTTCTCAAATTGGTTTATGGGTTGGATTCTTTCTTTCTCGACGCATTTATACATCCCAAAATCTCAAATCAATTTCCTCCAGTTTGTTCAAATTTTGGAGATCTTATGGTTGCGAGATTCGGATGAGTTGAAATAATCCAAATCAAACTTTTGATATTTTAAAATTTGGTCCCTATTCTTTTCATCTTCTTCAAATTTTCTCGTTGAATTTTCTAATTGATGCTATTTAGACCCTTATTCTTGATTTCATTAAATTTTGTCCTTGTATATTTTGATTTTTCTAATTAGCCCCCCTAACTTTCCTATTTCTTTCATTTGAGTCCCTTGAAGTTCCAAATAACAATAATACCTCAAAAATTTGGGGTATTACACTTCTCAATTACGTTGTCGAATCTAAAGGAAAGTTCACATTAGAATTTGAAAATGCTAAAAATAAGCGAGTTTTCATGACACAGTGAGGAGGAATAATACAAGTTCTAAATATGTTGGGGCAACAATCGCATAAAAATTCTATTATAAAAACTCAAGTATAGCTTTTTAACATTTAAATGCTTCAACCAAGTATATATGGCAAAATAAGCTCTTTTATTTACAAGATATGTATTTTCCAAAACCTTGTACATATTACTTATGTCATATTTTAATCACAAATAGTGTGAGGATTTTCTCATTTGAATCCATATCCATTATCAAATACTCACCATAGGTACACACATTATAGCATCCATATCCATCATCAATACCCCACTATGGTTTTACACATCATATCATCACCCACAAAGAATATAAATCAAGCCCTCTTGTGGTCAACACAGTGGGCTAGCACCATCCCCCTTGCTAGCTAAGGTCTAAAAAGATATACCAAACCTAGCATCACCCCTTGCTAGGTAGGGTCATAATACTGAATATTTAGCCACACTGACATTCTCAATCAAGATATTTTTTAATATATTTACAATATCCTTTCAGAGATACGTACACTCTAAAAAAAATCTTTCATCAACATATGCTCAAGAAATTTACTATCAAGTTATAAAAAGAGTTCTATTCACATTTAATATATAAAACATATACATTTTCAATACTTATCTGATTTTTTTTTGAAACCATGGATAAAACCTCTCTTCAGTTTGCGATATCTTTTCCATTTGTGCATGCTAGCAATATAAATTTCATAAACGAGTATTTCATATAGAAGTAAATATAAATATACTTAGGTAAAAAGTGTAAATGAAAATGTATATAGATAATAAATATTATCACTCATACTAAAGAGGAAATTAACAAAATCCAAGTCTATGTCGTCATGGAGTTGGTAGCATCTATATGAGGAACGTCTTCTCAACTTAAAACCACAATCAAACCATCATAATCTAGCTTCATTTCTCAACTTCTTAGCAACTTCCCTGAAAGTCCTCAATTATTAGTCTAAGTTTCCATCATCACATTCTAACCCCCAACCAAATTTGGATGTAATATCCGACTATGCAAATATAATTAACTGCTCTAACTGATTTAAGCACGTATGGTCAACAAAGACCCCATGACCGAATACATGATCAATTCTTGAGTTCAATGGTTTCAATATTGCCAAATTATAGATTCTACATCAACGTTTAAAATTCCACACCCCATCCTGATTGAGAACCAAATCAAGAGTGGACAAATCTACCTTTTAAAGGCAAGACAATAACTTATCCTTTCAATCCATTGAAGCAAAATAGCAATATCAAATACTTAGGTACATTGAGAATATGTGTAGCAAGTAATCTCCATCGATGCTATAGAACAAGCCACTAATTGATATGTTATTAATACCCTTACGAATAACCAAACCTCTCGCAAGGAAAAAAAATCAACATTACATATGACGCATCACAACCTAAGTTAGAAGGCCTAATGAATCCAAATGTGACTGTTATCCCCAAACCAATCAGTGATAACTAATGAAGAGGAATGGGGTGGTTTCAAATTTTTAAATATGTCAAGCAAGAGGAAGGACCGGATAGTCGACAACCAAACAAGCATGAGTAGAGGGTATAAATAGAGCAAAAAATAAGAGAAATAGCTCACTAGTTGGTTGTATTTGGAGGGACTAGCATTGATTGCGATCGTACAGAGCCAAAGTATGGGGAAAATAGATTTACCAGTGAACCTTGACAGTCGAGCTTAGATAGGTGCCAAGAGAAGTTGTTGCCAACAACCTGAGTCTATAGGACCGGTTGTAGAACAAGGGAAGAAATAATGCCTAGTAGGTCACACCCAAGTGACAGGAAAGTGCGTGAGAAATAGGAAGAAATAGAGAGAGAAATAAAGGTAGAAAGTAAGAGACATGTCTCACTGTGACTAAGACTAACTAAGAAGAAGGAGAGAACCAGCTCTATGGTTGTCTTCTAAGCTTACCGGAGCAGGATAGGCCGATTGCTAGTAGTTGGCTAGCTTCTCATTGAACAAGGGAAATAAATCTATGTTGCGGAACACCAACCGAATGAAGCTAGCTTGCTAGGAAATCGAAGGCTACTAACATTGGCTCTAGTTCTGTGTTGATTGGCAGCCAAACACACCACTAAGAGGCCTTGATAGGCTGTTAAGCCCCTTGTGCTAATATCCCTGTTTTAATAAAAAAAAATTTGACTAATTTTTGTAAGTCGAGGGCTTAATTGAAAGAATAAAAAGGTTTGGGGTCAATTTTAAAAGATTAAGGACTTGATTGAATAAATTTAAACTTTCGGATACTAAACTAAAAATGTCAGAGACTAGATCAGATTCTGGAATAAAATTTAGGGACTAGATCATAAGGAATCAAATAGGTCAGGGACTAAATCAAAAAAAGTTGAAAAAAGGTGGATTTTATTCCCAAACAGATGGCCGACCATTTGAGAGCAAATTGGGTGGTGATTCCGAGCTTTTTCGTCGAATTGAGCCTATAAATTGGTTCGTTGGCTCGATATGAAGCAAAGCTCTCAATTAATTTGAGAAAATCAGTTCATTAGCTTTGTCAATTTCCCAATTTTTCATCCGGCTTCTCCGCCCGCCATTTTTGAGCTTTTGAACTTAATTCCTTCAAATTAAGTTGTTTTTAAGCCAAATTGAGGATCGCATCTTGTTCGCCTACTATTTCGGAGCCTCCCTGCAAATTTTCATGAAAAAATTTCAAGTCAAATGTGTTCAATTTGTGTTTTTTGTTATATGGTTTTTGCCTCCAATTTTTCAGGTCTGGAAATTAGACCCATCTAGATCTAGGTCTACTCCAAACCCAGATTAATCCCAGCAGGCTGGCCTTGCTAGGACAGCCTAAGCAAGCTGGGCCTTTTAGGCCCAGCAGGTTGGGCATAGCATGGCCCAGTGGGGTGCACGGCTCGTGGCTGCAGTGCAAGGCCAGGTGGGGTCAGGTTTAGCCGACCCGGATCCGAGATCCGTTTGTTAAAAAAAAAATAAATAAATAAAAATAATTCTGAAATTCAGAAAATTGAATAATAATAATAAATCAAGAAAATTTGGAAAAAATTAGAAAATGATATTTACTTATTTTTGAGAAAATTTTTGATGAAAAACCTTGGAAATGTTAATTTTTATTTTCCAAATAATTAGTGAAAAATAAAAGAAAATTGAGAAAAATTAGAAAATGATATTTACTTGTTTTTGAAAAACTTTTTGGTGAAAAACCTTGGAAATATTAATTTTATTTTCCAAATAATTAGTGAAAAATAAAAGAAAAATATAGAAAAATATGGAAAAATTCCATGAGTGAAAATCAAAGGGGATTAGGCTTGGTTCATCACTGATTCAGCGAAAGATCAAGGCCGGTTCATGGCTGGTTTAGTGGTTTTTATACCAGTTCAATGGTTTTAAAGACGATTTAAGGATGGTACAACCTTGGTTGATATTTTTGTACAGGATTTGGTTATAGGTTCCTTTTAGTTTAGATTCGAGAGTGAGGCAAGGGACCTCGGGATGCGTGCTAAGGTTCTGAAATGGGGTTCTGATCTATTTTGGGTATTGAAATATGTTAGTGGACAGAGTTCGGTTTTGGTTTTGATTATGTAATATTGTGATTGTAGATTTGCCCAAGGAGACACGCTTCAATCCGTGAGCTCGTTTTCGGTTCTTTAAATTTTCGGTTTTGGTTTGGACTGTGAGTGACAATACTTATTTTATGCATGTTTATTTTATCTTGGTTATGAAATAAATAATGCGATATGATTTCTGATTTTAAAAAGGTTATATTTGGAACAAGTATTCGTTAAATTTTGAAATTTCAGTGAGTTATTTGAAAATAGATGATTAATCAAATTTCATGCCTCTAATGTTTTTTTGAAATCTATGCGGGAGTTATTCTGAATTTTGATTATAATTCTGGTTCTGATATGTGATATGTAACTTCTTTGACATGACACGCTCTGTCATGAGTTGAGATTCTGATTATGGTACCAATTATGATGTGATATGTGATATGTAATTCCTCAGACATGATAAGCTTTGTCGTGAGATGTGATATAAGAAGATACTCCCACATGGCCTAATCGATTAAATTGTGTTTTGAGAACTAGAGGCATATTTTTATGGCTTATCTAATAATTTGACTACGTAGCTCATTGTATACTTATATGTATGGTTTTGGCATGTTTTATGATGCATGTCTTAGCATGACTAGAGTCTGTATTATCATTCGCTAGGTTTCGCAACTCATCCTTTAATATTTTCCAGATCGTATCGAGGGGTCACATTTCTGGCCAAGCTGTCCATTTCCTGCCAAGTTGAAGTTGATGTACGGCTTGATATTCTTACTTGTCTTATATTCATATATTAAAGTTGCTCCAGTTATTTCTCAGACAGAGTTGTGATATATTTGAGATATTATGATATTTGATCTATTATGAGTTTGTATTTAATTTCTGATCAGAGGCTTACTAGGGTTGGAGTGCCAGCCTTAGTGCTGGTCACAGGTCCAGGTTTGGGGTGTGATAGCCTAGTAGGTCACGCCCATGCAATAGGAAAGTGTTTGAGAAATAGGAAGAAATAGAGAGAGAAATAAAGGTAGAAAGCAAGAGACATGTCTCACTGTGACTAAGACTAACTAAGAAGAAGGAGAGAACCAGCTCTATGGTTGGCTTCTAAGCTTAGCGGAGTAGGGGAGGCCGATTGCTAGTAGTTGGCTAGCTTCTCAGTTGAACGAGGGAAATAAATCTATGTTGTGGAACACCAACCGAATGAAGCTAGCTTGCTAGGAAATCGGAGGCTACTAACATTGGCTCTAGTTGTGTGTTGATCAGCGGCCAAACACACCACTAAGAGGCCTTGATAGGCTGCTAAGCCCCTTGTGCTACAATGCCTATAGAGGCACAAGCGGAAGATGGAACATATATAGGTGTGTGATGGTTTAAGTTTGCATCCCTTCAATTTTGGTCCCCCCAACTTTCATATAATTCCAATTTTAGTCATTCAATGTTACCAAGTATTGTACTTTGGTCCTTAACGTTTGTATGTATTCTAATTAGACCCTTAAAATTTTTATTTCTTTCAAATTAAACCCTAAATTGAAATGTTTTTAACTTATTATTACCCATTAAGTGCCAAAATTTAAATTATTAATTCAAAATTAGATTATCATCACATGTATCAAATATAAAAGAATTTAGGGTCCATTTTACTTGAGGTTTATTTGATATAGAACAATTATTATATCATATTATGCATAAAGTATTAAAGATGATTAAAAATTTGAATTTAAATATTTAAATTAGTAATTTAAATTGAATAAATTATTAACACTAATATTTCTTAGACCGTTACAATGGGTGTGTCTCTAACCCAAGGCTTAATTCGTCCCCTACACCAGTATCTTTTGCTAATTCAAAATTTGCCTGTTTAAACTGCAAAATTGAATTCAAAATGCCGGTTCCGTTCAAGGTGAACCGCTAGCAAGTTGGTTTTTTTCAACCATTCCAATTCAATTCAATCTAACCATGTGAATGTTACGCATTTACATGTGAAAACGCCCATTGGGCTTATGGGCCCCACCATTCATTCTATTCACAGTAAAGCCTCTTTGTGGGGTAAAATTTGGGAGGTACACGTACAAATTAAACAGTCCTGGCGTGATAAAATTCAAATGGACCAGTCCAAATTATTTTGCTTAAAGTAATTAAAAGTTACTTGAAGGCCTCAAGTAAGAAATTAACTTTATTTTCACTAATCAACCCAACGGTCTTCTTCTGAATGTCGGGAACTTCTTCCCTCGCAACGGTTGTGGAGTCATACCTGCGGTGACTGTATCAGCATAGTTCCCACGTTGTAGGACCAAGGAAAAGACACCATTTTTTAAGATTTATATAAATCACATTGTTATTTCTTTATCCAATTTTGACAAATTGTTACAGGGGATAAGTATTAGTTTTCATTGGTAAAAGGAGGTAACTGATCCAACGAATATATTTGACCATGTGCAGCTCATGTGATTATTTTCTTTTCCTTTCTTTAGTGAAATGGGTCGAATAGCAGAGAGAGTTCGAGAAGTCAATTTCCTGTTAGTCATTTAATTAAGGGGGTTTGAAATAATTTACCCACAATCCCAACAACCATTGTAAGGATTCACCTCGCATGCTATTTCCATGAAGTTTCTTGGCCACTATTGGACCTGCGTCACAATCATAGAAATGCAAAGAAAAATGGGAATCCATTAAGTTCCATCAAGGAGTTATCGACTAGGTCTAAATATAGGGGCATAACAAACAACAGGGAAAAAGCTAGCGTGTGGAACACAAAAAAGACAAGTCAAAAAAAACAACCAAGTTTTTCCAATCTATTTTGACTTTTTAAGAGACGTTGTCAATCACTGCCTCGATAAACTGCCCCAAATGTGCATGAGATGATCCACCCTCCTTCATGGCGGTCCTGCTCTTCTTGCTCATTTCCTTCACCCTCTCCCTGATTTCCACACTCTCGTCTCCCTCCATTAGCCGCTTTATCCCGTTCTCTATCTCCTCCGCCGTCACTAACACTGGCGGCCCCTCCCCCTTGTAAAATTCCTTCTCGTAGTCGAGCTTAATCTCCACCGCCAATCCAAATTCCCTCACCATCAGAAACGCGTTCATTTGCTGCTCCGCGTATAATGGCCACGTTGCGACTGGCACACCCCACCACAAGCTCTCTAGCGTTGAGTTCCATCCACAGTGCGACACAAAACCCCTCACGGCAGGATGTGATAATACCGCCACCTGTGGGGCCCACCCTATCACTTTCCCAATCTCAGCCGTTCGGACCATGAACCCTTCTGGGAGGATTTCGTTCGGGTTTTCGTACTCCCTTGGCACCTCAATTTTTCCCTTTGCCGGCGGTCTTCTTAGGGACCACAAGAAAGGATGGCCGGCACGTTCCAGCGCATGGGCTATCTCCTTCACCTGATCCTCCTCGAAGCTACCCCTGCTACCGAAGCACAGAAACACCACTGACAAGAGGGGTTGATCATCCAACCAAGTCATTATTGCTTTTTCTGATTTTTTGTTGTCGAGGTTCACAATGGGCCCCACTGGATAAACAGGCGGAACTGTGTGGTCGTCGCGGAGAGACTTGACTGCATGAGATTCTAGTTCCTCGAACGTGTTGATCAAGATTCCTTTAGTTTTCTTCAGCTTACTCACAACAGTATTGAACATGGCAAACCCGCCGTTTTCCTTGTCGAACACCTCCGCGGGCAGGACCTTAGTGGGCAACTGGTTGGAGAAAGCAGGAACTGGCAACTCAATGTCTGAGTCCTTGAATTCGGTCAAGTCTTTACCGAAATCCTCCTGAAGAGTGTAGAGATGTAACAGGAGACCAAGAAAGGCGGCGCCGGAGGTGAAGAAGGAGTAAGCCGGAACACCGAATTCATCGGCCACTTCCATCATGGAGGAGGTGCAGAACATGTCGAGCACGAACCCGGCAAGTTGAGTTGACTCAGAATACTCGGATATTAATTGTGACACGGCGTTTCTAACGTGGGGCTTCTGGAGCTTGATGAATTCGGTAAGGAAGCCGTGGCCTCTCATGGGGAATCTTTCCAACATGGAGTCGTCATTGGGAAGATCGACAAAACGGATCCTTTGGGGGATTGACGTTTCGGGCTTATAAGTTTTGGTCTCGAAGGGAAAGTGCATAAGGAGGACGGTGATGGAGAGGCGTTGGTCTCGGCTGGCGAGGAGCTTCGCGATCTCCACCGCCGAGAAAAGGTGGCCGACGACGGGGAAAGGGATAAACACCAGCTCTGCTGTTTTCATCTTTTTGATTTCTTCTGTAGGGCTTCTCTGCTCTGTAAAGTACAAGCTGCTGGAGCTATGTTTGAAGGATGAGTATGAGGCTATGAGTTGACGTGTTGTGACTGGCTTCCGCTGCGTTGGCTTGCTTTTATTAATTATGACTAAACGACGCAAGGACCTGTCCTGCATATGTGATCGGCACGCATCCAGCGGTCTTTTCTTTTCTGTAATTTAGCTTAAAAAAATGTTTCCAGAATATCAAAATTAAGTGGCCGGTATTCATTGGCCTAACAATATTGACTTTTCTTTATCGGTTACGTGAATATATATACACACACATCATTTGATTTGTATAATTTATTTATTTTTTATTATCATAAAATAATAGACGAAATAAGAAGCTGTTTGGCCTGAAATTGGGATTTAATAATAGGCGGAGACTACAGTAAAACCTCTCAAAGAGATTGTTTCAAATATCCTCTACGTGCACCAATTATTATTGGTCACGTGAATTATTTCAAGAACTAAAATATAAATATTTTAAAAGATTAAATTAAAGTATAAATATTATAAGGACCAAAGTGCAAATATTACACTTTGGTCGTCTTCCTTCTCGCCACCCCGTAGCCTAAGCGAAGCAATGGACTCATCAGGGATTGTAGCGGCTTCTTGGTAGTTCTTCAAGCACATCATCGTCATGAGGCACGGCGATTTGAAGTCGATCTGGATGTCATCGTCGCAAATGAGGACGGCACGGGTGGAGATGAAATCAGGGGAGAAATCGGGGGTTAAGTCTGTGGGAGGGCTACCGGACGACAGAGATGGGGGCGGCGACTGCGGATGATGAGAGGTTGTGGGAGAGGAGGGCTAGAGTGTGGGGATCGACAGGTTAGCCCAGACGACGGTGAGGCTAGCGAGTTTGTACCATAGTCTCCGCTAGCGAGGTTGGCCACCCACAAGATCGAGCTCGTCGAGCCGGTGGGCGCCGTGGATTCGTTGAACGGGGACCAACCCGTGTCGATCCCATCAAGGCTTACGTCGGACTGGACAGAGGTGCTGTTTACAGGTCGGATTTTGCTTGGGGGTTTGAGAGTGGGGAAGAAGTCGAGGCCAGGTGGGGGGAGCTAAGGTTGAGGCTCTGGCCTGCATTAACGGGTTTGGCAAGAAAGATGACCGAGGTGACCGATGGGTGGAGAGGATGACGACCGAGGCGACCGACTGGTTTTGCGATTGGAACGGCGACCGGCGAATGTCGATCGGCGATGAGGAAGATGACAGTATTTACACTTTGGTCCCTCAAAATATTTACATTTTAGTCCTCAAAATCATCTACGTGACTAATAATAATTGGTCCACGTGATCTACAGTAATCCACATGACCTGTAGTGATTAGTCCACATAGAAACTGTTTCAAAATAATCCTTTTGACCCTGGTACTTGAGCGTTCACCTAATAATATCTCCGTGAAATATGTCAAAGAAAGGCCGGTGCCTACTCCAAAAGAGGGGTTTTCAAACCCTCTCCAACGTGGATTAATACATATTTGCCATGTGTATAAATCGGAGGACATAGATGCTGATATATGTTTTGACATGAAATCAACTCGTAAGTCCTCCAAATTTCCCTTGATTCGAAATAAAGCCCCAATTTTACTAGAAAGCTTTCCCGTCATTCGTTTATACCGTTTGTCCCCAGTCTAAAATCCTTGTCCTCCGCTGAGCGGTGTCGTTCTACAAAAATCAAACCCTAGCCTTCCACTCCGCTGAGAGGTGCCATTCTTGTTCTCTATGATCAACGTCTCACTCTATGCCGTCTCCCGAAACCTTGAAATTTCCAATCTGAAATCATTCAACCGAACCCTAGCCTTCCCCTCGGCAGATTCTTCTTCTCTTGCGATTGACAAAGCCTATTTCTCCTTCTCATCGATCGTGGCTCACCAGTTTCTTCGTCTTTCACGATAGTTGGCCGTTCTACTCTTCGATCGCTACTCTGAAGGTGAATATAATTTAGTTCTTTGTTATTTTTAATTGTCAAGGATTTTGGAGGCGGGTCGAGTTTGGAGGTTATATAGCAGACCTCTGGTAGGGTTGTTACCGCATGAATCTTTCTGCGTTTAAAGTGCATCCAACCAAGGTGTTAATTATTTATTTTATTTCGTTAACGTTTACAACTTCTTCGAAATTTGCATCCATTTCATCTCGAACTATTTAAGCGTATCTAATTTCTATATTTGAAAGAGGTATCACTGATGAAATGCTAAATTGGATGATTTTAATTCCTAATTTTCTGTTTTATGAAGAACTTGTGTGTTCATCCAATAGATGTTTAGTTGATAACAGTCAGTTCGCTTGTAAATGCCAATGTAAGACGGCATGAGGTGAATTAATCTAGTTTCTAATTTAACTGTTCTTAATAAAAAAAGATTTGTGGCTTTATTGATATTGAGATGGGTTAGTCTTTCATAAAAATCAATGGTGAAAAGCTCAAACCATTCACTTCATGTCTCTGATCTTTAGCAAACTATATATATCCCATTCATCCAATATGTCAAGTCTACACACAAAGATTCCCGTCTGTAGCTTTATGTTAATGATCCTTTAAGCTAAATGAGAAAGTGTTAGTTTTTGTTAATTTTCTATATTGAATGGTTGATCAGAAACAGTGGAAACAACTATGTATCTGGCTGGATTTATAGCCAAGGGAGATTGATTTGAGCAACTCTCTCTTTTTTGGAGCACTGACTTCTTCTAATGAAATGACCAATGGTTGAGTGTTGATACTGGCTATTAGTGAAGGAGTTTCTATCACTTGACATATAGGTTGTCACAGCCACAAACTATGAGTTTCTGAACTCATTTCTGTTTTCATTCTCTCTTTAGTAGTCCTTTTTGTCTATCTGTAGAATTTTCTCCCTCTACCCCATCTCTATTGGTTTATTCTATATGCTTGTAGAGTTTTCCTCTCTCCCAATAGAATTTTCAATGTCTACCCTTTCTTGGTCTCCAGAATTCTCTCTGCCCCCTTCTATCTACTGGTTTTCTGCTACAGACTTGTAGAGTTTTCTTTCTACCTCTTTTGTTCTCAATAATTCTCTCTATAGAATTTTCTCTTTACCCCTCTTTTATTGGTTTGTGTCATATCCTTGTAAGGTTTCTCTCTTCGTCCTTTGCTATTTAGAATTTTTTCTACCTTCTCCATTGATTTATGTGTTTTTTTCCTTGTAGAGTTTTTTTCACTCTACTCTCTCTCTCTCTCTCTCTCTCTACCCCATCTGGCTCCCCATACATATATGTCTGAGTACTCTGAAGGTAGTTTATACTGTATGTGCAGGCTATAGATGAAGAAGATCTTGTTGCTGGACATTATACACTTGAGAATGTGATCCTTCCCCTTCCTGGGTAAGGAATGAGAAATAAATTTTACCCCCTTCAAATTTGTTAAACTATTTTTGTTTATTGATGTGTGATGTGGCTTATTGCTGCTGGAGGATAATATAACTGATGAATGATATTGCTAAATTTCATTGTGATCTAGCAAAGAAGGCAAGTTTTGACACCTTGTTAAGTGACTGGACTCAATGTTTCCTTCTATTTTTCTACTTTCTGATCATTTTCCTCCATTATTTGATGAGATGATGACCTAACCATGGAGATTTTTTTGCAAATTCCTACTAAAATGGTGTATATATCGTATCTGATGCCTTTCTTTTGCTTCTCTTGCTTTTCTTTCTGATCAGGGTGCAATTAACTTGACAGAGAGTGTACACAATGCACAGTAAATCACTTGAATTTCCCTCCAATCACATTAACTTAACATTATCTAGAGATAAGCACAAGCAACTGCACTTAGTGTGGATATATGAAATAAATTGTCTTACTAGGCTTATATCCACATAAATCAGTTTTTCTAGTAACCATTTCTACATAAGACTGCACATAATTTTTTTTCCCATGCTTAGTACACCCCCCCCCCCCTCCCTCCCACCCAAAAAAAAAAAAAAAAAAACACACACACACACACACACACGCACAAAAGGCCTTTTAACACACTGAAAATTGCTAATTTTGGTGCTTTGTATGTGATTATGTTTCTGTTACCACCAGGAACTACTCAAATATACGGACGGAAATATGCCACCTGTGGAGACGGATTTGGACATCATTTCTAAGCCAAGACCTCCCTCCTTAATAAGAAAAAGGATTTATCTAATGAAAGTAATGATGCAAAACTACCTGTTGACTGCAAGAGAAAACAAGAGACTACAGAAAATGCTATATCACTTGCAATGTATGAGAATGAAGCTACGGATGACAAAGGAAAAGGATATTTCGGTGTCTCAAATTTTGAAGAAGTGAAGCAGGCTCTATCCGAATTGATTGAAACCATTTATCTAAATGCTCAAGTTCAAAAACTCAGCTCGAAGCGCAACATTCCACCCTGCTGTCTAACCCATGTACGGTAGTTCTCCAGCCCTCCGTTAGCTCACAGAAATGCTGGCTGCATTGCACAGGCCCAGTGCATATTTCCCACAGCCCAAACAGCTTCAGCCCTCTAAGTAAGCGCACCAATTCAGCTGCTAAGTTCTATATCCACACATGCGGCCCAAATCAAGCCGCCCTTGCACCAGCCAAGAAGCCCATGATATCATACTTGCCCAATTGCAACTCTCTACCGGCTCCCAATCCTGCGGTGGAGTCCATTCTAAGGGCAGGCTACTTTACAGTTGAGCAAGGCAGGTCACAAAATTCATGTTGTCAAAATAGCTACCTTGAAAATTTAGAAAAAAAAATGCTTCAATTAAGAAGATAACATCATAAAAATATTGACACTAATTTCTCTAAGTATTTTGTGAAGGAGAATTGGCTTTGCTATCAATGGCGTCATATTCCAATTTAATTAAAGTGAATGGTTTATAAAATAACAGAATTCAACCTTTTTGGAGAAATCCTTGTAGCGAGTGAAATATTGCAACTTCCATCACATCATTTGAGCACTCAACAGTACATGCTTAACCATTTTATTTCTACTAGTTCTATTATGATAAAATGGGTCGTCAGTACCATTTAGGTGCAAAGATGAGACGAAGGTCTATTGTAACTGCTCATTTAGCTCATATTACTTTTCAATGTTTCAGGTTTCACATGGTTTTATAACAACGCATATATGGCGTGATACAATAGGAGTTTTTACAAAATGTTGAAGCATTTGGGACAGGAGGCTTTGGTGGAATTTTTCTTGCAGTTTGCTTTGTATTTTTGTAATATTTTAGATTTTTATTTTAAAAAGGACTTCTTTATCTGCATATATGATATTATAGATTGCAAGGAAGTTCTTGGTATCCTTTATTTTTTATCCGCGATATATGTTAGTGCTATTTTTTATAGAAGAAAATATGTTAGTATGTTATAAAAACTCTGCTATTTTTTTTTTATTAAATTTTAAATCATGATTTCCTATAAAATCAGATTTCTTAAAAGATTTCTTGTAAGAGGGTTCTGTTTTGGGTCTAAGTTTTTTCTACATTGAACTATATAATATGAAAACATCATTTAGAGAAGTAATATTATCTCATCCAAATAAATATAAACGCCAGGAAAGATACATAGTACAGTAAAGCCCAAAAAACAATTTAACTTTACAATTGAATGTTGGGTTAATTTAATAACTTGAATCCATGAATAAAGGTAAAAACTCACAAAATCTAACAAACCTAGAATAAAGGTAAAAGCCCACAAATATAAGAATTCAGCAATGATCCCAAAACTAATTATTTTGTCATCAATTATTAGAAAAATTGTAATAATTGAGGCACTGGTAAGCCAAAGTAGGGAAATTTTTTTTTCCTTTTTTACTTTATAGCGAATATTTATTAAAAATAAGAAGCACTCAAATGAAATGCCTTAAATTATTAACTACAATTACATTTTTATTAAAAAAAAAGGTCTAGAGAGTGGTGAGGCTTATCCCATTTTAAAATCTCCACACATCTTAGCAAAGGTTTACAATGGTATTTATAAATTATCAATAGTACATTTTGTCATAAAAAATTACACAAATTTAAAAGTGGATGGGCATTTAAGTAAATGGGCAATGTTTTGTATAACTCAAAACCCAAACCTAAACTGATTGATATCCTAACTGCTAATGTAGTCTAATAATTAAAGGGTCGAATGGTTTTACCAAATGTCCTGAGTAGTATATGGGATAATAAAAAATAACTATTTCCTTATCCATACTCATTTGATTAATTTGTCAAAAAATAAATTTTTATATTATAATATTTATCATTTTTAATTTGACTTTGAGGTCAATATTGAGTTGATCCTTATCTCTCAAAGTTAACCATTTACGTATAATAATTATTTGAGTAAAAATTAATTAATGTACATTATTAATTATAATTTATTTATTCATTTTAATTTTTTAATAAGCACTTTAAGTAGATATTTAATATAAAAAGTTAACAAGTTACTAAAAATAAGCAAATAAAAAAATTAAATTAAAAACACAAGGTAGCAATTTGTTAAAAATAATATTAATACACGACCACATCTACACTACCTTTTAAATTAAACCCTCATTGATACTTATGGCGAATTTGGAATGTGGTACCTCAACTCTATCCAAACTTTTTTTTACTAGAAAAAAGATAATGATAGTTAACAAGTTATGATATCTTGTTTGAATGCTGCTCATTTTTAATAAATATTTGCTGTTAAGTTAAAAAAAGTTTAAAAAATAAACATTCCCTATTTTGGTTTCACAAGTGTGCCAATTATTTCATTTTTTTAATAATTGGTTATAAAAATTATTTTTTAGTGCTATCAAATAAATATTATTAAAATACTATTTTGTGGGATTATGCCTTTAATTTGAGCTTGAAATTATTTTATGGGCTTTTATATTTATTTTGGGCTTGAAATTGTTAGAATAACCCGACATGAAACTGAAAATAAAAATCTTTTCTGGGCTTTAAATACTAGGTGGCTTTTATGAAAATTTTACCTTCACACCGGGCTTGAAATTCTTTTGTGGGTTTTTGTCTCCAAGTTGTTGAACTAGTCTAACATTTGAACAATATTTATTTGGTAGTATCTCATCTCCCTAAACTTTTTTTGATAGAAAAAATTGTAATTAATAATTTACAATATTATGTTTGAGTGCTCCTCATTTTTAATAAGCATTTGTTGTTAAGTAAATAAAAGGGAAAAAAAATTCCTTATTTTGGTTTACCAGAAGAACCAATTATTACAAATTTTCTAATAATTGGCTATAAAAACGTTATTTTTAGGGTACCATTAAAAAATATAATTAAAATCATATATTGTAAAATTTCACCTTTATTCTAGATTTGAATTATTTTGTAGACTTCTACCTCTATTCTGGGATTGAAATTATTAAACTGACCCAATATTCAATTGTAAATAAAAATTAATTTTGGGCTTTGATGTAGTTAATGCCTTTTATAATCTTTCACCTTTATTATGGGTTCAAAGTTGTTTTGTGGGCTTCCTCTTTTACTCTAGGCTCCAACAACCTAACATTTATTTGGATCAAACGGAATTACTACTCTAAATTATGCTTTTTATATTATATAGTTCAATGCAGAAAAAACTAGGACCCAAGACA
The DNA here is from genome assembly GCA_911865555.2 of Thlaspi arvense. Lineage (NCBI taxonomy): Eukaryota > Viridiplantae > Streptophyta > Magnoliopsida > Brassicales > Brassicaceae > Thlaspi > Thlaspi arvense. The sequence continues at coordinate 33,653 of CAJVSB020000858.1, forward strand.
TAACTACTGCATTGAACAGCAAGCAGTAATTCCTATAAAATAATTTCCTATAAAATATTAAAGTAAGATAGAAGCTTGTAACAGCAAGCATATTATTATCTGCCTTTTTCTTTTTTTTTGGTATTAACAAGGAAAATATTAGAAAATGGATACAATTAGGAAGAAAAACAAAGAGTTGATAGAGTAAAAGAGCCATTCTTGGTAGATCCTCTAAATAGAACCCTCTGTAACAGAACCTGGCATGACATGGCTATACTAAAATTAACAATGTCTCTGCTTCACAACAATTTGAGTTGCTAGAGTCAAGCCATTATAACCACCCAATACTATAACCTATATTTCCATTATAACTACTGCAAGTTTTACATCTTAACTGATAACTCACTTTATCCATATCTGTCCCTTCGATGGTTTGAGAATTGTTCATATTCTCTGTTCATTTTAGTCCTTTGTTTGGAAGGAAGTTCATGATTCAAACTTCCCTGTAAAAGATCAATAACCAGAATAAATTGCAAGATACTCAGATCGAGCAACTGTTCAATCATCTGAACATGTATACTTGACCCCCAAAATATTTAAACAAACCCAAGTTGAGGCATTTCAGATACAATGACCTGCAAGTCATATGCGAGGCCATGACTCTTTGCATCGACCCAAACCCCTCAAAACGTGCATCAATGAAGGAATTATGCTCAATGTTGGAGGGCAGAATCGACATTTCCGTGTCTGTTGAGGTTAAGGCATCTTCTTTGGCATGGGCAGAGCTTGCTCTTTCTTCATCTGAGTTTGCAGCTAACACACAACTGTAATCCGAAATTTAGGGCATATGATTCTAGTCTGAAAGAAGAGAGAGTTTCGAGAAGATCTGATATCTTTGTATACCATCAGCGTACCATAAAACTTGGGAAATTACTTAATAGTGAAAAAGGAAAGTAGCAATTTAATTTCTTTTTAAATTTTACTCTGCAACTTGTATTTCTGCAAATTCGCCTCTCTGTTTTCTTTCTATCCCTCGGATATATCTAGAAAATCCTGTTCATTTAAACAGGGGAAATAACCCCTCAATGGATGATGGGTTGATGAATTTGGAAACACCTATATTCAATTTGATGAGAAGTTTATGATCTATAAGGAAGTGCATGTTACTTCAAACTTTCAACCCAAAAGTCAAATTAGCAATGAGCTTGGAATAACAAAATTATTTATTTAATATTATCCTCAAAGCAGTGATCTTATGTCTTACAGTGGGATGGCGTTCATGTAGTGAAATATTTAATTGACATATTTGTTTTGTCAATCTTACCAACAGAGCAAATTTTTTCCAAGAAAAGCAGGAAACACCTAGATCTTCAGCTTTCTTCTCTTACAGACTAGAAATCTCCCCAAAGCTGACAATAGCTTAACAGAAAATGCATGCTTCAGATTTAATTCATTCCAATGATCCCCATTCAATTATTGCTTGTAGTGATCTAGTCAGCTTTGTGACTCACTTTTTAGATATAAAGTGCACCTTGGGAGGCATGCCAGCACCTACAAGGTTTCTAGATTGAACAAAATAAGCAAGCAATATATAATTCAATAATTGAGTCAACCAACTTCTCCTTTCCTTGTGTATTTTAAATATCGCTGGTCAATTTGCTAGTTTTAAGTTGCCGATGCCAATCACAATACATTCGTATCTCTCAATGAGCATATTATCAAATCATAGAACATACCGACTATTGGGCCTGTCTAAAGATCTCACTTATCTATCAAATGAAAATTTAAGGCAAAATGTCAATAAGTTCATGCACATGACATAAAAATAATAATGCTCTTGGTTTCATTGACATATGCTTTTCAGAAACATTTTCTGAATAAATTCAATATGTATAGGTCAATAACAAACTAATTATAATAAAAGATGGATGGAATCTTACCTACAATTGCATTCAAAGGGAAGTCTTCAATCCCATTGCTTTCTCTAAGATAAGCCTGCAGCAGTCCCAGCCCAAAACCATCAAAAAGGAAGACTAGGCACAAGCAAGCTTTGGCTCTTCGTCCAAGATCTCACCATAAAGCTGGAGAAAGTCCAACAGCTGTTCATATTGTGAGCACTCAGATTCATCCATAGACTCATGCCAACTAATGAAGATGGCAATCATTTGGAAATGATGTGATCCTCACAATTCCACCATACCCCCAAACCCCAATTCCACCAGCCTGCTTCCACTCATAATAACCTTTCAGACAAAGAATGCAATCCATGACCTAAGGCAATTTGGGCCACAAGAAACTCTATGCTACACAATAACCTTTAGTATAGGCATATGTGATGGTGAACTTAATATAGGAAATCTTGAATTAAAGATGTTTTCTTTAATCACTTTCTAGTTACAATGCAAATTATTTGATACTTAACAGCTCATGATAGATTTTTTATCATTTAAGTAGTCCACCTCCACTAGTTGTTCACACAGATTTATATTCAATTTTTTTTTTTCAAAAAAAAAAAAAGAACAATTTAATTTTTTGGCTCTTTACTTTGATAACCCAACAAGGATTCTCTAATTTAATTGCACAGTTAGTCATTTAACCCCCAATGCAAGGCTTAGATATATCAATACTTGTTTATCATTTGGTATATAATTCACAGAAACCAAAATAATGACAAAAGTTTGCTGAAACAACCTTCTAGAAAAGTTCTTTGCATGTAAATTTCTATCCATATTGCTGGGATTCTTTCTAACATCTAAGTTTAGATCCTCTATAATTTAGCCAGAAATAAATAATATTACCTTCAAAACCAACAGAATACTAGTAGCCTCATGAGGACACCAAAATCACTTCAAATGACTTTAGATTGAGACATAACTTTTCAAATTAATGCTAATAAATTGCACATGAAGCCAAGTCAAGGATGAGTACCTAAAACCTGTCATATATTGATTTATCTTGGTATTTTATATTAAATTTTTGTTTTTGGTTCTCCATTTACATAGACCTGGAAGGCTTGTTGTTATGTGAACTTATGAAAGGAAAATATAAAAGGTAGAAAAAAAAAGGAGTAGAAAACCTATTTGACAAATTTTAGGTTTCATATCCTCAGGTAGTATTGAAAATTGCCATGCAACAGGCTCTTGTCAGTTCTAGGGTCTATTTTTTCTTGCTTGGTTCTCCGGAAGTATTGAAAATTGACATGCAATAGGATCTTCCCAGTTCTTGGGTCTAATTTTACATGCTAGGTTATGGGTTTTGGAATGGAATTAACATCACCCAAGCTATGAAACAAGCAACTTATCTTATTGACTAAAGAGATCAAGTGAGTGGATGATTGATTCCCATGCCTATCTAACAATAAAGGTCTAACCTCCTGAACACACTATTTGATAAATTCAAATTCTACCACTTAAGAAGTTTCAACTCCTGCTAGCATTATCTAACTCATTCAGTCTCTCAAAGAATTCACTCCTGAACAATGTAAAATTATCCTCCCAAGTAATCTACCTCATAGCTCACCCTTGTTACCAGAGAATCAAGCATTTTCCTACATAGAAATATATTTAATAAATATCATAAAATATACAATATATCAACTAGCAACTATGTTTCCCAAGACTTAAATTTTGTCATGCAGTAAAATTTGACACATCTCCAAACCCAACAATCAATTTGGTAAATCAATGTGTTTGGTTAGATCCATTCACGGCCGCACAGTATCAGTAACAGAGAGAATAGAACTTCAAAATTTCCAAACATTCTATAGAGAAAAATCTTCCCTGAAGATCTCAAATAGAAGAAATTTGACAATTTTTTTAAGGTCAGCAATGCTACCAAGATAAATAATAATTTCAACCAGAAAAGCACACAAAAAACATCAGGGAGACATGGATATACAAGAAATAAAATTATACCATGACCAATGGTCGTGGCTTAAGGGGCAGATAGAGAAAGCTCACCTGCGTTGACCGCTAGTCCTAGCTTGAGGTTGGCAACGGTAGAAACAATGTATAGCCGACGATTGCTGGGTTGAATAGCCAGAATTGAGGCAGTGATCGCAGAGCAGAACGATCGATTATCGTGAGTGACAAATAAAGGTTTCGGACCGGCTTCGTCGATGGGCCAAACAGATAAGTCAGCAATCGATGAGGAAGGAGAGAGGCTTCATCGATTGCTGGAGAAGAACAACTGTAGTGCTCTGCGAATGACAAGGCTAGGGTTTGGCTTTAGGCTTTCAGGCACAAGGCAGCACCTCGATGGCTGGAGAAGAAGGAATGATTTCAACAAATGGCACAAACAGAGCTCTCGTATATCCGAGGTCTATTTCAAGTAACCTAGTTTTGGAGAACTTAGATGGGAAAATTTCGTGTCAATATTCATGTAACGTAACTTATCCATGTGGTCAATAAATATTAGTCCAAGTGGAAAGAGTTCTAAAACCGTTCTTTTGGGTTAGGTACCGGAGTGTTAACCGATCAGTTCGCGTCCAACGGTCTTTTCTTTTCTGTATTTTAGCTTAAAAAGATGTTTCTAGAATATCAAAATTAAGTGGCCGGTATTCATTGGCGTAACAATATTGACTTTTCTGTCTGGGTTACGTGGATATATATATATATATATATATACACACATGATTTGATTTGTATAATTTATTTATTCTTTATTATCATAAAATAAAGGACAAAATAGGAAGCTGTATGGGCTGAAATTGGGATTTAATAATATCTTCGTGAAATATGTCAAAAAAATCTAGAATTTATACAATTGTTATTTATTTTAATATTAAACTAAAAAAACATAAATGTCATAAGATGACAGTAGACGCGAGGAACGGCTTGATAACCGTTTGATAGGTTGAACAGGATAAGATTAAATAGAATAATTTTAGATAAAATATTTAAAATTATTATACTTGTTTGTTATAATTTTAGTTTATTCTAAAAAATTCAACTTAAACCAATAATTACATTATTAAAATGAGCCAAAATAGAAAATATTATGAGTAACAATAAATAATATGATCAAAGAATTATGTATTTCGTTGTCACGCAAAAAATATGAGTAAATAAATGCACATCCGATAAATTTTTCTTCTTTGCTTGATATTTTTATTTTATTAATGCCAAGATAAACAATCATGGGTGAAGTGGTAATAGTATTATTGGAAAACCTAGTAGCAGTAAATAAACCAGGGGCTGTAAATATATGATTTCAAATAAGAAAGGTGTCCCAATAATTAAGTTGAATTTGAGGAAGTGCGAGCAAGTGGCAATTGCATTTCAATAGTTTTTGATTTTTATTTTCTATTTTTATTTTTTGAAAATAACGTTCATTTTCATATGTTCAAATTTTATGAAATATATTTGGTTTAGTTTATTTTTTTTGTTTTTAGGAAACAAAAATAATGAAAACATTTTGATTACCCATTTTTAAAGAATAGAAAATAAGAATTTAATTGAATAAAATTAAAAGTTCAAAATTTTTAGTAAAAGTTTAAGTAAAAAAATTTAAAATTTGGAGACTAATGTGAAGAACTAGAAATGGAACGGTGGAGGTAAGATTGAAAGAGAGACTTGTGGGATCTAATTGTAAAAGCACCTGCATTGTGTTTATACTGACAACAGTTTTACCGTAATCATTTATTATGGCAGAATGCTGTCGATCCTAACACTCAATCAGGAAACCCTAGGTGGTATAGAATTGGCAACGATTGCTAGTCAAGCGCATCAACTTCTTGTTTTATCGTTTTTTGCAATATCTATCCTTTGTGATTCTATATTACAACCAGCCATGGCAAAGCAGATGATTTTAGATAGCAATATCCTAGCAAGATACACCACTCGTCAACAAGCATCAACAACAAACATGCCTAGGCTTGCATTGGCGTTATGCCTCTAATTGAACACTACAATATCCATTTGGGAAGCCCAGTTGCGAAACCACATATCTACAAAGAGCCACATTTTGTACACCATGGTCGAGCATCATTCGGCAACAAGGTTTGCTAACAAGTAAAAGTAAGGTATAACAAGACCAATGGAGAGAAGAAGATGAATGGAGAAAAGCAGAAAAGCAAAACGATCAAAAAGAAGTAAGGGTAAGGAAAATATTGAGAATAACTCATTTACAAATTGTCACAATGTTGTCAATTTTGTTAAAAAATACTAAAAATAACTTTTTATTTTCAGTTTTTAACTAATTTCTAAGAAATATTTTTTTAAATTAAACCAAAAAAGAGATACCAATTACATTTTTATGTCTATTTTCTGGTTGATTTGACAATAAAAACAGATAAAATCGCAAACCAAACAGGCCCTACCACTAGAAAAAAGATTTTCTCTAATCTCCGTCCCTTTTGCCTTTTCCATTTTCCCTAACCATTCCTCCCTTATTATTAATCATCTCTACTAATTCAGCACCGAAGAAAAATACCTGTAAAGATAGTAACAAAAAAATATATAGTTGTAATTTAGAAAGAGGTTAATCATTCATTTGGGGGACATATTTACTTCTTATTCTTACAATTTCATGCCCAATAAAACATTACCACATTATATAATTATAATTTTATAATACCGTAATTCTACCTTATTCCATGTCAACAAACTTACAAACTATTTACAATTTAATTATAACAGACCTGATATCCATATGAATTATCCAATTCCCCTTGGCCAAACCAAGTATTCAAATGTGTCCAAACATTAGTGTGGAATATAGCTTAATTACCTTCCATTTTGATGCATGCAGAATGGGACTTTGTTTTGTGTGTGTGTGTGTGTGTGTGTGTGTGTGTGTGTGTGTATGTATATGGAGAAACTGACTTTTAGGCAGAAATCAATTGTTGGAGAGCTGAAAAAGTTTAGTTTCTCAGAAAAAATTAGAGATGTTATTTTGCAAATAATACTTAAAATTGCTTTCATATACATACGTATATAATTAATTTCAAAAAGGATAAGAAAAAATTACATAGAGTAAATTATATATAACACTTTCCAAAAAGAAAAGGTGGCATGGGAGATTATTTAAACGGAGAGAGAGAATTGTTAGTTTTGGAAACCAACAATTTGTTTCGGATTAAACTGAGTTAGCAAATGGGTTGAACTAATGAAACATTTCTAAAATAAATTTGCTTGGATGTAAATAAGGTTTAAATTCTGTCCAATTTGTTGAAGTCACAGCCCTACGTCCAAGTAGTGGGAATAGTGATGTCATCAGATTATTTATATAAAAAAATCTTATTATTGTTTAATTTCATTTTCTCTTCTAACTAAATCCTTGATTAATGTTGTTTTTAACAAAAATTAATTTATAAATTTATTTGAATGTAGGATTTTATTTAATTTAAAATTTAAAGAAATAATTTTTTAAATATGTGGACATTGACATTTTTTGTCAATAAAAGTTAAAAAAAGTCAACTTCTTACATAACTAAAAGCTTATTAAAATATTTAAATAATATCAAATTTGAGCTTCGTGAGATTAAGCTAAAGTTAAAATAACCGAGCTAAAGTTGGTCTCAACTTGTTCTCCACCTTACAAATGTTTGAAGTCTGAAATTAAAATTTTTTTAAAAAATTATATTTATATAAATGTAATAGTCATAATTATCGATTTAATACAACTGTTGTAACAAAATAATTTTCAAAAAATAATAAAATAATTTAATATGTTTTAAGTAGATTATTTTTCAATCAATTTAATCAAGCCTCGGAAATAATATTAAATAATACAACTTAAATTTAAAATATCAACAATTCATCTACTATTTTAGACTGTTCAAGTTTACTCTTTTTTCACAGAAAACTTTATGGGTGTAAGAAAGTATCTTTTGAATTAGGCCTCTAATTGATCATATATTTATCATCAAATTCTAATAAACTTATAAATTTCTGCAAATTAGATCACAATTTTTAAAATTAGAAGTTAAAATGTTTAAGACGTAGTTTGAATTTCCTTAATTATCCTTACTGTAGATATTTTTTCTATATATTAATCCACTTTATAAAGAATAAATTCTACATTTCTTATGTAACAATCTACACTATTATTTTTTAAAAAATTTAGAATAAGAATTTTCAAATGTTAATTTGGTACATGTTACGACCCAAATTTGAGGATCACAATAGACGCGAGAAATAGATTTATCATCCCTAACCAGCCTCAAACTTACTAAAATAATCTGAGAGTTATAATTTCTAAAAATTTCAGTGGAATATTCCTTAAAGATCGAACATTTATCAAATTTCATAACTTGTCAACATTTTTATAAAAAGGTTCTAATAGCAATCAATGGGTAGTAAATATCACTAATTCATTCGTAAAAAACTTATGTGTGCCAACTAAAAATATGATAAATAAAAGTCTCTTATCTATAGTTCAAATAGAGCACTTAACTAAATTTCAAAAAATAAATCATAACAAAATAATAAGACTTTTAGATGACTAGAAATGTCTGCACAATATTGGATTCACCAAATGAAGCTTCTCAATCACGTTGTCGAATTTGAAGGAAAGTGTTCATCAAATGAAGCTTATCAATCATGTTGTGGAATTTGAAGGAGAGTCCACATTAGAATTTAAAATTTTAAAAAAGAGAACGATTTTTCGTGACTCAGCAAAGGATAATATATATTTTAAACATGTTGGAACAAGCATCACATAAAAATTTTATTACAAAAACTCAAGTATAGCTTTTTAACATTTAAATACTTCAACCAAGTATATGTGGCAAAATAAGCTCTTTTATTTACAAGATATGTATTTTCCAAAACCTTTGTATATGTACCTATTACTTATGTCATGTTTTAATCACAATTAGTGTGGAGATTTTCTTGTTCGAATCCATATCCATCCTCAAATATCCATCACGAATATGCACATCATGGCATCCATATCTATCATCAATATCCTACTATGGATTTACACATCATATCATCACTCCCACTAAGGATATAAATCAAGCTGCTCATGTAACTAACACAGTGGGCTAACACCATCTCTCCTACTAGATAGGTCTAATAAGGCACACTAAGCCTAGTATCACCCCCTGCTAGGTAGGTTCATAATACTGAGTATTTCACCATATTGACATTCTCTATCAAGATAAATTTTAATGTATTTACAATATCTTTTCAGAGATACATACTCTGAAAAAATCTTTCATCAACAAGTTATAAAAAGAGTTCTATTCACGTTCAATGTATAAAACATACACATTTCCAATACTTGTCTGATTGTTGTTTGAAACCATGGATAAAACCTTTCTTTAGTTTGTGATCATCATTTCCATTTGTGCATGCTAAAAATATGAATTTCGTACACAAATATTTCGTATAGAAGCAAACATAAATATACTTAGCTAAATATTTCATATAGAAGCAAATATAAATATACTTAGATCGAAAGGGCAAATGAAAACACATACAAAAAAATAAACATTATCACTCACAGAAAGGAGCAAATCAATGAAATCCAAGTCTATGTTGTTGTGGAGTTGGTGGCATCAATATGTGGAACGTCTTCTGAACCTACAACAATATTCAAAGCATTATAATTTAGCTTCATTACTCAACTTCTTAAAGTCCTCAATTATTAGTCTAAGTTTCCATCATCACATTCTAACTCTCAACCAAATTTGAGTGTATAATCTAATTGTACAAATATAATTAACTGCTCTAACTGATTTAAGCATGTATAGCCAATGAAGACCACATCACTAAATACATGAACAATTCTTGAGTTAAATGGTTTCAATATTCCCAAATTATAGATTCTACATCGACGTTTAAAATTCCACACTCTAACCTAGTTGAGAACCAAATCAAGAGTGAACTAATTTACAATGTAAAGGCAAGACAATAGCTTGTCCTTTCAACTCATTGAAGTAGAATAGCAATATCAGATGCCTAAGTACATTGAGAATATGTGTAGAAAGTAATCTCTATCAATGCTATAGAACAAGCCACTAATTGATATGTTATTAATAGCCTTAAGAATAACCAACCTCTCGCAAGGGAAAAAAAATTACATTACATACGAAAAATCATATTAGAGCGCCTAATGAATCCAAATGTGGCTATTATCCCCAAACCAATCAGTGATAACTAATGATGAGGAATAGGATGGTTTCAGATTTTTAAATCTGTTAAGTAAGAGGAAGGACCAGATTGTCGGCAACTACACAAGCGTGAGTAGAGGGTATAAACAAAGCAAACAAGAGGAGAAATAACTCACTGGTCGATTGTATTTGGAAGGACCAACGCTAATTGTGATTGTACGAAGCTGGGGGAAGGGAAAATAAATTCAGCGATGAACCTTGATGGGCAAATTCAGATAGGTGCCAAGAGAAGCTATCGCCAATAACCTAGAGTCTGTAGTACTGGTTGTAGAATAAGGGAAGAAATAGTGCCTAATGGGTCACAGCCACACAACAAGGGAGAGTGCGAGAAATAGGGAGAAATAGAGAGAGAAATAAAGGTAGAGAGTGAGAGACATGTATCATCGTGACCAAGACAAATTGAAAAGAAGGAAAGAACTGGCTTTATGGCTAGTTTTTGAGCTCAGCGGAATAAGGGAGGCTAATTTCTAACAATCAGGTAGTTTCTTAGCCAAATAGGGGAAATAAATCTATCTTGCGGAACACCAGCTAAATGAAGCTACCTTGTTTGGAAATCGAAGGCTACTAACATTTGTTCTAGTTGCAAGTTGATTTGTGGCAAACACACAACTGAGAGGCCTCAATTGGCCGCCAACCCTCTTGTGCTACAATGTGCTCTAAACCCTATGTGATGGTTTAAGTTTGCATCCCTTCAACTTGTTCCCTTGTAACACCCCAAAATTTTAGGGTATTAATATAATTTTTTTAAAAAAAAAACTTAAAAGGGGCTAAATCGAATAGAATTAGGGAATGAAGGGCTAAATCAAACAAAATCAAGGAAACTAAGGACTGAAAGTAAAAATCTAACAAATTCGATTTGGGCAAATCCCCAAATGTGCTTATCTGGATCTCACGACCATAAGAATTCACACAAATTGGAAACAATCGATTCAAAATCCATAAACTTATGTGTGCAATAATAAAGGAAGGATCAAATCCCTAAAACAATTTGAGGATTGTTAGCCAAGATCATCAAAATAAAAGAGAAATTCTTCTTGAGCAAAGCACAAACCTCTAATCGGTAAACTGTCAAATTTTTTCTTCCAATGACTGAATTAGCACACAAAGATTGGTTTGAGCCAGTCGTTTACCCATTCCGACTTCCATCGCAAAGGTTGATTTCAAGTTTGAAAGGATTCCAGGTTGGTTTCAAATTATTTTCAGTTTTGGAATGCAACGGGTTGGGAAGAACAGACTCGGAAGGATCTGAGTTTGCATGTGAACCCACTCAACAAGCCAGGTTTGGAACCTGTTTGATTGGGGCTAAGTAATTTGATTATGGGCCAAATTAAACACTAGGCCAAGGGAGTGGGCTTGAATAACTAAATGGACCATGGGTTAAGGGTTTAAAAACAATGCAGGCTAGGCCTGTATAAGACTTAGGCCCCTAGATTAGGTTGGCAGAATCGAGCTGGGCTTCAATCAAAACAAATTTGGATTGAAGATCCAAATCAGAAAAAAAAAGAAAAAAGAAAGAAAAAAAAAGAGAAAATAGGAAATTAAAAAAGCAGCCTATTCACATGAATTCTAACCGGTTCTCTTCCGGTTCATGGGTAAATTAATTAGATAATTAATTAAATTAACTGATTTAATTCTAGTTCAATAAAAATAATACTATTTTAAGCCAGTTCATAAAAATGGCTAGTTCAGCATATATGGGACCAGTTCAGTGAATTTTAAGGTTAGTTCAGTAGATTTTCAAACTGGTTCAAGGTTAATTTAGTGTGATAGAAATTGGTATATGGCCAATTCACTTATTTAAAGGCCGATTCATGGTCGGTTCAATCTCCTAATGGCCAGTTCATCCTCTAGTGGTAGGTTTCTGACAGGTTCAGCATATTAAATGGTAATTTTGGATAAAATTAACTAGTTTTTATGTTTTATAAGATTAGTTCATGACTTTGGCACTTAGTTTATGACTTATTTAACCGGTTTGAACTTTTGTGGCCTTAGTACGGGTTCGGACATGAAAATCTAGAATTTTAATTAGAGTTTTAATTAAGGAATTTCATTTATACGATTATTGGATATATTAGAGACATAAATTGAGACATTTTTATTATTTTATGATTTTAGACTGTTCATACGGTATTTATTAAGCTCGAGTTGCCAGAGATCAGATTTATCGATTTTCATCATTTTGTAAGTAATAATATGCATTTATGAGCATTTACTGTTTCTATATTTGTTATAAAATTTGATTTTAAATGATATATCTAATTTCTGAAAATTTGATTAAATTCTATTTTAAAAGTGAAACAAGGGACATGTATGGAATTTCTTAAATTGCTTGGAAATGAATATCTGTTAATTATACTTGACTCTATGCATGGAAAACTATATTAAACTGATTTTGTGTGATTCTGAAAAATTTCTGTTAAATAGCTTCTGTTTATTCTGAAAAATGTAAAGTTCTGTTAAATTGTTCTGATATTTTTGGAAAATCATTTTTTTTTCAAGGAGTTTCAGATTCTAGAACACTACAACTAATGACAGCATGCGTTAGACTAAATGTATCTTGTACAGCTCCCTATCTAGTAGGGGTGATGGTGCTAGACTTTCTGATTTCTATTTATCAGTATTAGACTAATTTACACCCAGTACGGATTCCCATCTAGCAAAGGTGATGGTGCTAAACTTTCTGATTTTTGTTTATTGGCCTGACTGATATGCTGCGATTTTATTATCCAGCATGACTGATATGTTGTCATTTTGTTATATGGGCAAACTGTGTGTCACCATTCTGTTATCTGACAGATTGTGTATTGCCATTTTGATTATCACATGTCTATATGGGCATACCAGAATGCCACCTTCTAATTTCCATTATCCGGCAAACTGTATGTTGCCATTCTTATTATCGGCAAGCTAATATGTTGCCATCCTGATTACTGGCTGACTGTGTGTCACCGTCCTGTTTTCGATATATGTTACATTTTGGATCACGAACTCCCTAAAGTATTTAAGATCTATAAATGACTTGTTACACTGAAAAGATTTTGATATCTATACATGACTTGTTACACTAAAAGGTTTTCCTAATATCTATTAATGATTTGTTATACGGAAGAGATTTCTGCTATGTGTAAATGATTTGTTAATCTAAAAGGTTTTTGAATTTGTAAATAATTTGTTAATCTGAAAGGTTTCTGATATCTGTAAATGATTTTTATATGATAAAGGGTCCGAAAAATGTAAAAAATTTGTTAAATGGTAAATTGTTTTGATCTTATATGTATATGTCATTTGTTCTCATAAATACATATTATTATTTACTGAGTTTATAGACTCACTTTAATTTTTTCAGATTCAGAGTTTAGTACCTAGTGGGATTTCTGCTTCTTAAGAAGAATCTTTTATTTCTATTGTTTCTGTTCTTAGTTGAGAAAAGTTAGTTATTTCAGTTTTATCAGGTTTTATATTTTTAGATAACTCTATTTGACTACAGACAGATTTATGTGGATATATTGATAGTTTAATTAAGATTTTGGACACGATTTTGTTTCTGATTGTATATGAGATTTTGGTTTAGTTATATGTTAGGCTTGTGGGGTTGGAATTTATTCTAACCCTTGTGTTGGTAATAGCTCCATTTTTCAGGTCGTGACAAAGATGGTATCAGAACAAAATAATCTTCGGACTTGTTCTGTTTGGATACAAATGTCACACTCCAAACCTGGCATGTGACCAACACTAAGGCTAGCATTCCAACCCTAGTAAGCCTTTGATCCAAAATAGAAAACAAATTCAAAAAACCAAATAATATGTTGTCTTAAAATACATCACAACCCTATCTGAGAAATCAGGTAAAGCAACTCTAAAATACAAGTACAAGCGCAAAAAGGAGTGTCAAGCTGTACATCAATTTCAACTTGGCAAAAAATGGACAACTCGGTCAGAAATACGAAGCCTCGTTACAATCTGGAAAATATAAAAGGGTGAGCCATGAAACTCAGCGAATGATAATACAGACTCTAGTCATACCAGGACATGCATTGTAAAGTGTGTCATAACCACACATATAAGTATAGAGTGAGTAACTTAGTCAAATTATTAGATAAGCCATAAAAATATGTCACATGCTTTGAAAACACAATTAATCGATTAAACAATGTAGGAGTATCTTCTCATATCAGAAATTATATCTCACGATAGAGCGTATCATGTCAGAGGAATCACACATCACATCAAAATTGGTACCAAAATCAGAGTCTCAACTCACGACAGAGTGTGTCATGTCAGAGGTGTCATATATCACATATCATATAGGAATCCCATATCAAAACCAGAATCACAATCTCAACTCACGACAGAGCGTGTCGTGTCGGAGGAGTCACATATCACATATCACATAGGGATCCCATATCAGAACTAGAATCACAATCAAAATTAGAATCCAGAATCTAGAATAACTCTCGACATAGATTTCAGAAAAAACAATTATAATAGAGGCATGAATTCCAATTAATCATCTATTTTCAAATAACTCAGTAATTTCAAAATAAATGAATACATGTCCTAATTTTTATCTTTGCGAAAATTAGAAATCATATCACATCAATCATTTCATAATCAGAACAAAATAACATGCATAGAGAAAGTATTATCACTCACTGTCTAAACCGGAACCAAAAACTAGAAATGTCGAACTCGAAACCCACTGATCCCAATGCTAATCTTTATATAAAAACCCTTAAACATGGTTGAACCAGTCTCAAGTACCCTCAAACTGACTTGGTTCGGCTTGAACCGTCTTAAACCTATCTCGAAACCCATCAAACTGGCCGAATTATCATTAAAACCGATCATGAACCAGCTCTTAAAACTTTTAACCAACCATGAACCGGACCTAAAACCACTAAACCATATTAAAATATCCTTAAAACCATTAAACCAACTCCAAAACCCAATGAACCAGACTCATTTTCCACTATACCGACCTCAAACAAGGTGAACCGGCCATGAACTAGCCTTAAACACATTGAACCAGTCTAGTATACCCCTGAACCGGACCTAAGCAGCTCTGAATTGGTCAGTACAATACTGAACCTAACCAAAACAACATTGAACTGATCATTAATAGCCTTGAACTAGGCTAATTCAAGCATTCACACATTGAGCTGGCTTAAAAACCGTTGAAACCGGCTATGAAATGCACAAAACTGGCCATAAAACCCCATGAACCAGTTTTAAAACCACTGAACTGGATATGAAACCTCTTGAACTGGCCGTAACAGTGTTGAACCGCCATTTTAAAACACTAATTTTCTTTATTTCATCAACGAATCGGCCGATTTTTCCTAGAACCGGTCATGAACCAACTGGGTTGCTTTATTACCTTTCTTACAGTGCCTTGAACCAGCTATGAACCAGTCACTAACCCTTTGAATCAGCTGGTTTTCCATTTTTTGATTTTTTCAGAAACCCAAATGTTCGATCCAGGTTCGGTCTACACCTGACCCTACCCTGGCCGCGCTAACAAGCGAGCTGCGGGGGCGCTAACACCTGGGCCTGAAAAGGCCTAGCTTGTTGGGCCAACCTAGTAGGCCCGACCTGCTAGGTTTAACCAGGTCTAGATTAGACCCGGATGTAGTCAGGTCTATTCTTTCAGACCCAGATTGCTGGAAATTGGCACCTGATTGGATAAATGATAATTGCAGCCAACATACCTAGAATTTTCCCACGAAATTGGGTAGAAAAGCTTGGATTGAAGAACCGAAGATCACCAAATGGTTAATTTAACTTTTAATCAGCTTAAATTGAAGAATTTAAGCTAGAATTCTCAGCAATGGCAGACAAACAATCAACTAAAAATCGCTGAAATTGACTAACTTATAGGCTGCTTTTTTACAAATTAGATGAGGACTATTGTTCATCTCGGATCGAAGAATGCAATTATAAACTTGATTGATCGAAGAAACATGGAATGGGCACCCATATCTTCATCAATCGGTCAGCTATCTGTTAGGTAAAAATCCAAATATTTTTTAACTTTTCTGATTAAGCCCTTGGACTTTCTGATTCTTTACGATCTAGTCCCTAAGTTTTATTCCAGAAATTGATATGGTCCTTGCCATTTTCAATTTAGTGCCTGAAAGTTTAAATTTCTCCAATCAAGTCCTTAATTCATTCAAATTGACCCAAAAACTTTTTATTCTTTCAATTAAGGCCTGGAATTAACAATTAATAAAAAAAATTATTTATTTCTAGGGGATTACAATCTTCATTCCTTAGAAAATTTGGTCCCCAAATTCCGGAATAAGTGAATTTACATACCGAATAGGTGAGGATAATTCCTACAAATAATTTCCGCATACTCCCATGTAGCCTCCTTAAATGTCTGGCTTCTCCACAGCACTTTTACTGATGGCACATCCTTGGAATGGATTTTTTTCACTTTGTGATCTAAAAGAGCCACTCACTCTTCCTCTTATGTCAAGTCCTTGTCTAGTTGGACGTCTTGTGGTGTGATTACATGTGACAGATCAGCTAAGATATTTTCTCAGTATCAAAACATGAAACACTTGGTGTACCATTGATAAATCAAATGGAAAGGCTAATCGATAGGCCATGTTCCCCACATGTTCCAATATTTTGAAAGGACCGATATAGCGGGGACTTAGCTTACCTTTCTTTCGAAATCTAACAACACCTTTCATAGGAAAAACCTTTAGAAACACACGATCTCTGACAGCAAACTCCAATTCACGACACCGATGGTCCACATATGCTTTTTGTCTACTTAAGCAGCAAACAGTCTATCTCTGATCATTCAAACTTTATCCACTGCATCTTGTATCAAATCTGGCCCCTTAAGCTTTGTCCCACCCATCTCGAACCAATCAATTGGAGATCTACATCGTCTGCCATACAGAGCTTCAAATTGAGCCATCTAAATACTAGACTAGTAGCTATTATTATAAGAGAATTCTGCTAACAGTAGATACTGACTCCAGCTACCTCCAAAATCCAAAATACACGCCCATAACATATCCTCTAGAATCAGGATAGTTCTCTCAGATTGTCCATCAGTCTGAGGATGAAAAGTTGTAGTCAGATTTAGTTGTGTCCCAAGGGCCTCTTGGAAGGTTTCCAAAATCAAGACATGAATTAAGATCCTTGATCTGAGATGATAGATAAAGATACTCCATATAATTTCACAATCTTGTCCAAATACAGTTGAGCATATTGAAGCACATTATAATTTGTCTTTACAGGGAGAAAATGTGTGGCCTTAGTTAATCGATCTACAATAACCCAGATAGAATCATAGCCTTCTGTAGTACGAGGTAGACTAGTCACAAAGTCCATAGCTATACCTTCCCATTTCCATTCTAGTATCTCAATCTGCTGATGTAATCTTGTGGATTTCTGATGCTTGGCCTTCACCTGTTGACAGGTCAAACACCTAGATACAAACTTTGTCACATCTTTCTTCATCCTTTCCTACCAATACAGTTGCCTCAAATCTCGGTAAATCTTGGTAGAACTAAGGTGAATGGTGTACTTAGAATTATGTGCCTCTATCAATATTATTCTTCTCAAATCTTTAACATCAGGCACACACAACCGGCCTCCACACCATAGGATCCCCTCTGAATCAATCTGAAACTCGGCACTCTTGTCAGCCAAGACTTCTTCCTTAATCTTATACAATTTGGTATCCTTTCCTTGGTCTTCCTTGATTATCTCTGTCAATGAAGGCTGGATATGCAACTAAGCTAACAATCGACTACTATTTTCAACCTTTAATTGTATGCCTTCTCCTTCTAAACTATGTAAAGCTGCAATTAAAGGCCGTCTTATTGGAGCAATATAAGCCAAACTTCTCATAGAATTTCAGCTTAAAGCATCTACGACCACATTAGCCTTTCCAGAATGATACAAGATAGCACAATCATAATCTTTAAGGAATTTTATCCACCTTCGTTGTCAAATATTCAAATCCTTCTGATCGAAAATGTACTTTAAACTCTTTTAATCTATATAAACTTCACATGGTTCACTATAAAGATAATGCCTCTATATTTTCATGTAAACACAACAGCCGCCAACTCAAGATCGTGAGTAAGGTAATTTTGCTCATGCTTCTTAACTTGTTGAGACACATAAGCTATCACTCATCCATGTTGCATTATGACACAGCCCAAACCTACCCGAAAAGTATCACAATAAACTGAGAATCCACTAGATCTAGAAGGCAAAGCTAACATTTTTCTGAGAACTCTCTTCACAAGATTTGGACCACTGAAACTTAATTTTTTTCTGAGTCAACTTAGTTAAAGGTGCAGTTATCTTATAGAACTTGGCATATAACTGATGATTTCTCAGAGTTTGCAAAATTTCTCATAAGTGCAACTCATGTTCTGCCTTACTTTTCAAATATACCAGAATATCATCGATGAATATTATAATGAAGCGATCCAAAAAGGCCTTGAACACCTGATTCGTCAAATCCATAAAAGCAGCAAGGGCGTTTATTAACCCAAAGGACATTACCAAAAACACATAGTGCCTATACCGGATTCGTAAAGCTATTTTAAGAATATCTTCCTATCTAATCTTCAGCTAGTGATAACCAAAATGAAGATCTATCTTTGAAAAGCAAGCGGCTCTATGCTATTCATCAAACAGATCATCAATTCTTGGCAATGGATACTTATTATGGATTGTAACCTCGTTGAGCTGTCGATGACTAATGCAAAGTCTCATGGATCCATCCTTCTTTTTGATGAACAAAATTGGAGCACCCCGTGAAGAGGTATTAGGTCTAATAAAACCCTTATTAAATAGATTTTGAAGTTGTTCTTTCAATTCCTTAAGTTTTATCGACGCCATGCAGTAAAGAGGATTCGAGATAGGTTGAGTACCAGGTAACAAATCTATACAAAACTCAATCTCCCTATTAGGAAGAATACCCAATAATTCTTCAGAAAACACATTCGAAAACTCATTGACTACTAGTCTGTTTTCCAAGCATGGGTTCCCCGACTCTCGTATCCTTAACCATTACTAAGAATTCCTGGCACCCTTAACTGAGTAACCGCTAGGCTTTCAGGAAGGAGATGGTAGGAGTAAAAGTCATAGTATAATCACCTTGATATACACATAGTGCCTCCCCTGATATTTCAAAACTCACTGTCTTAAGGTAATATTTTAGAGTAACGTAACAGAGGCTAACTAATCCATTCCTAAAATCACATCAAACTCCAACATCGGCAATAGGATTAGATTGGCCGTGAACTTCCTACCAACCACCTCCACTGGGCAGGACTTATACACGTGTCACCTAGACTAACTCCCCTACCGGGGTAGTCACGAAGAAGGGATGTGCTAACAGTTCAGGTTGCCGATCAATTCATCCAAAAAACCTCACAGATACATAGGAATAAGTAAAACTTGGATCAAATAAAATATAGGTTTCAAGAGAATATATAAAAATCATACCTACAACCATCGCATTAAATGCCTCAACATCTTGTCGAGTTAGAGCATAAACTCATGCTTGCCTTTTTCCTCGACCTCTACCTTCTGTTCCATGGCCACAAAAACTAGAAGACTTTCCTCGATTTTGTACATAAGTCTGCGATGTATGAGCACTAGTCTAAACTTCCTCAACTGAAATTAGGCAGTCTCTCACTAAATGCCCTTGTTGTCTACACCAATAGCAAGTTGTTGGCGTCTGTACAGTCCCTTGAGTGTTTTCTGACACTAGTGAGCAATCTCGAATCATATGGCCCTACTGGCCACATTTGAAACAAACTCCAATCGCACAATGACACTGTCAAGAATGACCCTACCACAACTAGGACAAATAAGTATTGACCGAGTGCGACTACCAGATACAATCGTACTAGTCGACGCTTGTCTTCTTGTAGAACCTTTACAAAATGAACGCTTGTTGCCACGGAATGATGAACTCTTGTGAGAATTCACTTGGCCACTGAAAGTTCCTTCATTCTTTTCTTTCTTCCCTAAATCTCGATAAATGTGCTCAGGTGATTCTGAAGTTTCTAAAGTGCGTGCTGCCTCCACTGCTCAAGCATAGGTAAAAGTCCCTATATGAGGACATAGGACATACTTCAAGGAGGGTGACAATCCTCTCATGAACTTTGTAACTTTTGTGATATCATTACTAACGAATTGAAGAGCATAGTGAGAGAGACGAGTGAATTAATCTTCATATTTTGATATTGTCATACCAGGCTTTCGTACTAACCTCTCAAACTTAGCTTCCAAGTCCACTCATTTGCTGTTGGGTAGAAACCGCACCAGGAATGTTGTCTTGAAATCTTCCTAAGCCATAGGGTCAGCATCTATTGATCTCAAAGTTAATATATTTTCATACCATGATTGTGCCACTCTTAGGAGTCAAAAAGCGGCCAATTTTACTTTCCTGATGTTAGAGCACCTCAAAATCTGAAATATTGTCACCGAGGTGTCTAGAAATGCATACGAGTCTTCATCTACAATTGAACTCGAGAATGTCAGTGGTTCCATCTTTAGGAAATCTCGGACGTACCCATCAAATCCCGACTGATATTGTTCTTGTCCCGTTATAGTTGGAACCGTCACAAGGCTTGACTGATTATTGACTAGGGTCTGCTACCTGTTAGACGCCGCCATATTTCCCATGAACTCATTCATAACTTGACGAAGTACACTGGTTAAGATACCTATCAAGTCATTTGGATTTACCGCAGCAGTTGTTGTACCTTCATCTGTAGTTGGCCTTCTAGCAGGCCTGGCTGTCCTCCCTCTTCCCCTAGGGGGACCTCTCTTTCTTGGCTCAAAATGAATGGGAGGAGCACGCTCACCATTGGACTTTCTGACACCTCCGAATAAACATCATCTTGAGGAGAAGTATGAATTTCACGTGAAAAATCCATCTATTAGACAACACATCGAGGATTAGAATAACACAGGAATGAAAAGATATTTGAGAGAGCAAACACAAGACACAGATAACACCCTTATTAGTCTTTCATAGTCCTTCCATTACGAAAATAGGGCCCTCACCATCATAATAAAAACACTACAGAAGAACCTTGCTCCATTTATTCTCAAATTAAACCTATAGCTTTGACACCAACTTTGTCATACCTAAACCCTGCATGTGACCGACACTAAGGCTAGCACTCCAACCCTAGTAAGTCTTTGATCCAAAACAGAATACGAATTAAAAAAAACCAAATAACATACTGTCTTAAAATACATCACAACCTTGTCTGAGAAATAAGCTAGAGCAACTCTAAAATACAAGTACAAGAGCAAAAAGAAACGTCAAGCAGTGCATCAACTTCGACTTGGCAAGAAACGGACAATTCCATTAGAAATGTAAACCCTCGTTATAATCTAGAAAATATAAAAGGGTGAGTCGTAGAACTTAGCGAATGATAATACAGATTCTAGTCATGCCAAGACATGTATCGTAAAATGTGTCTTAGCCATACGTCTAAGTATATAGTGAGTAACTTGTCAAATTATCAGATAAGCCATAAAAATATACCTCATGTTCTCAAAACACAATTAATCAATTAAGCAATGTGGGATTATCTTCTCATATTAGAGATTACATCTCATGACAGAGCATATCATGTCAAAGCAATCACATATCAGACATCACATCAGAATTGGTACTAGAATCAGAGTCCCAACTCACGACCACTACAAGAAAATGGCGCATTAGCAACGCAATTTACCGACACAAGCAATTTTCGTCGGAATACAGACAACATTTTCGACGCTTATAAGGTGTCGGTACTTTACCGACGCAAAAATGCATCGAAATATTGCCGACGAAAAAATTTTGTCGGTAAATTATCGTTTATATATTGCGACGCACATCATGCGTCGGTAATAAATAAAAAAACAAAACAAAACATTACTGACGCAAATATTGCGTCAATAATCTCCTGTTCCTAATAAAAATAATTATTTTAAAAATAATTTCACATATTCAATTTATTGATGTAACATTTTGCGTTGGTAACTTAAAAAAAATAATTAGTATAAAAACAATTTCAAAAAAATAAAATTACCGATGCAAAGCTTGCATCGGTAACTAAACTTCATATTATCGATGCAAAACTTTGCGTCGGTAACTTAAAAAAAAAAAAGAATAAAAACAATTTCAAAAAAGTAAAATCACCGACGTAAAAGTTACGTTGGTAACAAAACTGCATATTACCAACACAACTTTTGCGTTGGTAAATTTAAAAAAAAAATTATTTAATTTACCGACGCAAGTTTACGTTGGTAATTGGAAAACTTTCGTCGGTAATGGGCGGCCTCACGATTTCTAAGGCACGGGGACTGAGGAGTTACTGACACACATTACCGATGCAATGCGTCGGTAACTCCTGCTATAAATCAGCATCGGCCCTGGCCCCCGGCTACCACCTCCATCTCTCTATTCTCTCTCTGGTTTTTGCTCTGCCGCCGCACCGCACCACACCGGTACGATTTGTCTCTCCCTTTTATTTAAATTTACACACTGCTGTTATGTACATGTATATATATACATGCTTTGTTGTTTACTTGTTTTATGTTTTTTTATTTGAATAACATGTATATTATATACACACTGCCGGTATATTTTTATTTATTTATTTATTTTTGTAAATCGAGCCAGCCAGGGCTGCCCAGCTGGGCCATTGGGCTTGGCCTAGTCAGCTAGGCGGGCCCAGCGACTGGGCCGGCTTGGCCCAGTGATTGGGCCGGCCCAACCCACTTATTTTTTAAAATATTTAAAATGGAATAATTAAAATATTTTAAAATATTATTTAAAATATCAAATAAATAGTATTAATTAAAATATTATTTAAAAAATAAAATATTAATGTAAAATATTATTAATAAAACCCAATAAATAATATAAATTTAAACTATTTTTTAATAAAATAAAATATTACTTTAAAATATTGTTAACAAAGCCCAGCAAACTATTATTAATAAAATAAGATATAAATTTTAAATATTATTAACAAAGTCCACTAGAGAGTATTAATTTAAAATATGGAATGTAAATTTAAACTATTATTTGAAAAAAATAAAATATTAATGTAAAATATTATTAACAAAACCTAATAAATAGTATTAATTTAAACTATTTTTTAATAAAATAAAATATTAATTTAAAATATTGTTAACAATGCCCAATAAATTATTATTAATAAAATAAAATTTAACAAAGTCCACTAGAGAGTATTAATTTAAACTATTATTTTAAAAAAATAAAATATGAATTTGAAATATTATTAACAAATCCAATATAACAGCATGAATTTAAACTATTATGTTAAAAAATAAAACATTGATTTAAAATATTATTAACAAAGGCCCAATAAATAGTATTAATTTAAACTATTATTTAGAAAAATATAATAGTAATTTAAAATATTATTAACATATTTTTTAAACAAATAAAATAAATTAATGAAATAAAATGTTATTATAATATTTTTTAATAAAGTATTTTAAAAAATTATGCTAATTTAACACATTAAATTTATATAAAGAATTGAAATAATATTTTAATTATTTATTTAATGACACTTGAAATATATTTTAAAATATTAATTAATAATTATTATAACTACAAATTTAATGAATTAAAAGTTAAAATTAAAAATATTATTTAATCATTAAAGAGATATCTTAAAAGTAATATTTAATAAGCCTTATAACTATCGTAAACCAAGATAAATGACATAAATTCAGATTAATCATAAATTTTTAGAAATGTGTTGTATTTAAGTAGTTATATATTTAATTTGATTAAAATAAAATTTTGAACGTCATAACAAATATAACATATTTTTGTTGATTATTCATAGATATGGAAATTCCAGAACATCGTCAGTGGATGTATAGTAGGCTTTACACAGGTAGAAGGGGATTGAAACCGGAATTTGTGAATGGTGTTGATGAATTCCTATCGTATGTTTGCCAACAACCGAATTTCATAAGAGAGAGGATGCTTCGGTGTCCTTGTTGAAAATATTTAGAACCTAATATAGTTAAGATTCATCTTTGTCAAAAGGGATTTATGGAAGGGTATTGGTATTGGACTTATCATGGAGAGGAGCTCAATGTTGAAATAAGTAGGGTTTATGATGTTAATGATTCTCCGAGTAATTAACCTGAGAATTTAAATAGATACTAGGAGATGATACATGATTCTAGTAGGCCTGAGTATTTTGCTCATTTTGAGTAGAGAATGGAGGATGCTCCTAATACTGATGCTCAAAATTTTTTTGATTTACTGAATGCAGCAAATAAACTATTATGGTAGAAGTCTCGTCATTCTGAATTGTCTGTTGCAACTAGAATAATAAGCATCAAGTCTGATTGGAATGTTATGCAGCAGTGTGTTGATTCGATGGTTGAGCTTATGTGTGAAATGAATCCTTATGAGGATATTCGCATATTGGGATCTTATTACGAGGCTAAAAAATTGGTGTCAAAGTTAGGGTTTCAAGTTATGAAAATTGATTGTTGTGACAATGGTTGTATGTTGTATTACAAAGATGACATTGATAAACTTTCATGTAAATTTTGTCAAAAACCAAGATATCGACCACGTAGAGTAAGAAAGGGAAATTTCAAAAATGTGGCAGTAAAGTTGATGCATTATTTGCCTCTTATTCCAAGATTGCAAAGGTTATATGCATCAATGAGTTCTTCACCTCATATGTAATGGCTTTATGAAAATAGGCGATCTCAGGGTGTTTTGAGTCATTCATCAGATGGGGAAGTGTGGAAGCACTTTGATAGAGTATGTCCTGACTTTGCAATTGCGCCTCAGAATATAAGGCTTGGATTATGTTCTAATGGTTTTAATCTATTTAGTCAGTCGTCCAAGTCATATTCTTGTTGGCCTGTAATTGTGACTTCTTATAATCTTCGACCAGAAATGTGTATGACAAAACCTTACATATTTTTGACATGTATTATACCTAGACCGAAAAATTTCAAGAGTTTAATTGATATTTATTTGCAACCTTTGGTTGATGAATTAAAGTTGTTGTGGCATGTAGGTGTTTTGACATATGATGTTTGTACAAAACAAAATTTTATGTTGCGTGCAGCTATAATTTGGACAATCAATGACTTTCCTGCATATTGAATGTTGTCTGGGTGGATGACTGTTGATAAATTGGCTTGCCCTTATTGTATGGAGATTACAAAAACTTTTACTCTAAAGCATGGTGGTAAGAATTCATAGTTTGACTGTCATTGTCAATTTTTACCATGTCATCATGTATTTAGGAGGAATAAAAGAGATTTTATAAAGAATAGGGTTGAAACTTATGTGCCACCACCTAGACTATCTGGTAAACAATTGTGGGATAGAGTTTGCTATCTTCCTAAAGTGGCTGAGCATGGTCGATCTAAATTACCGGGATACGGGGTATACCATAATTGGACTAAGCAGAGTATATTTTGGAGCTTTCGTATTAGAAAATGCTTTTGATTAGGCATAATCTTGATGTGATGTATGTTGAAAAAAAATATTTTTGATAATATCGTTTATACTATAATGGATATCAGATTGAAAATAAAAGATAATATCAAAGTAAGGATTGACTTGGTAGAGATTTGTAGGTGGCGGGATATGGAACTTGTCACGTTGCCCAATAGAAAAATTGTGATATCGAAAGTAAAGTACAGTCTAACTGTTGATGAAAGAAGAGCTGCGTGCAATTGGGTTAGAGAATTGAAAATGCCAGATGGATTTGCTTCTAATTTGGCAAGGTGTTTTGATCCACAAACAAGTAATGTACATGAATGAAAAGTCATGATTGTCATATATTTATGGAGTGCCTACTTCCGATTGCTTTTGATTTTTACCTAATGCTGTGTGGAAACCTCTTACCGAATTAAGTCAGTTTTTTAAGGATTTATGCTCCATTACACTCAGAGAGGAGGATGTACTGCAACTAGAGCAAAATATTCCAGTAATATTGTGTAAACTTGAAAGAATTTTTCCACCAGCATTATTTGATTCAATGGAGCATCTAATTGTACACCTTCCATATGAGGCCAGAGTTGGAGGACCTGTTCAATACAGATAGACGTATCCATTTGAAAGGTAATGTTCTAAATGGTTTTGGTCAAAAAAATTTTTTGGTATATTCGTGACATAATTGTAAAGAATAATGCCATTTAATATTTTGGTTTATATATTTTAAGGTGTATGGGAAAGTTTAAAAGATCTGTAAAGAATAAAGTACGAGTTGAGGGTTCCATATGTGCGCAACACTTGGCTCGTGAAATTTTGCATTTTACTTCATATTTTTTTAAGGTCGGCGTGCTATCATCTAGAACGAGACTGCCTCGAAATGATGATGGTGGTGTGAGCAGTGGTCTCCCAACGCTCTCAATTTTTAATCAACCTGTTCGTAGTTCTGGAGCTTGTGCAAATAGATATCTGTTAGAACAAGAGATGTATTCTGTAACTTTGCACGTTCTTCTAAATTGCAATGAAGTACAGCCATTCATTGAGTAAGTTTTACTTCAATGTTATTCGAGTTATTTTTATAACATTTATAGGCTGATAAATAATGTAGTGTTGTTTATTTTTTTTATTTGTAATTTTTTTTTTTTACATTTGAATGGCATAAGTCAAGCAGATGCTAGGTCACAGATTCAAAATGAATTTCCTGCATGGTTTAAGGCTTATGTAAGTATATCATTTACACGTGAAGTTATGATATTATTTTATGTAGTTAACTTTCTCAATATATTATAAATATGTGCACGATCCTGCTAATAGTGTCACAAATCCGCACTTACGTGATTTAGCATTGGGACCAATTTAAGTGTGAGATCGTACCACAAGTATTTTGTGAATGGTTACAAGTTCCACACAGATGAATACTCCCGAGGAAGGAAAACTGTTAATGGTGTATGTGCAAAAGGTATTAACAATGTAGGAGAAATTGAATATTATGGTATCCTTAGGGAAGTTATAGAATTGGAATATCCATACGAACTTATAAAAAGGGTTGTTTTGTTTTTGTGTAAATGGTTTGATCCAAGAAGACCTTGTGGTACAAGAGTTCATCCCCTTTATAACATTGTTGAGATAAATTGTAGTAGAGAATATAATCAATATGATCCATTCATCATTGCTCAAAATGCTAGATAAGTTTATTATATTCCTTATCCAGCCATTCGAAGGGATAAGGCCATTCGAAGGGACAAGGCCCATTGGTAAGTGGTTATGAAAATAAAATCAACCGGACAAATAGAAATTGAGAATGTAAGTGCTAAAGAAGTTTATCAAGAAGGGTCTATATCTCATGTAATGCCTATAATTAATGTCGATCCATTAGACGGATTGCGTCATGAAGCAGGATTATACGACGAGATTGATCCAGGACATGTGGATGAAGAACGACTTACAGAAGATGATTAATACGAAAATGAAGATGAGGAGGAATAATTTATTGAATACGATGACGACACTAAACCATCGGGAGATTATGAGGAAGAAGAGGAAGAGGATGAAGAGGTGACGAATGAGGATGATCAAAGTTGTTCAGATTGAATCGTTGTATTTTGTTTTGTATGTTTTTGTGACAATGTATTTTCTACTTTATTTTTGAGTAATTAATATGTTTTATTTCATTGTATAATAATTTGTTTCTTTTATTAATTTTGGAACTATAGAGGTTATTAAAAAATAATTACATATCAATTAAAAAAAACTATATATTAATTTAAAATATATTAAGTAATACTTCATTCTATCTTATATAATTTTAAGAAAAAAATTATATTTATATATACTAGCCGCTCAAAGAAGTGGCACAATCCTCTTGTACACCACCCATCGGGCCTCTTGCCGCCAATTATTATCAGGGAGCCCTACGATCCTACCCGTGCCTATTATGATTACGGGGCTTCACATTCTCAGTACGTGTCACGACCTCCTCAGTTCATGCCTACTCCTGGATACATGCATATTCCATCTACTGTTGGAGGACCTGCTTCACCAGTGTCTGCCTACAATGCGGCTGCCTCTACTGATAGTGTTGCTCCTTCAATCCCCGTACCAGATTCTTCTCCGTCCAACCCTACTCGAGTTGGATCATCTGGCACATGTTGTAGCAGTTCTAGGAAGACACTGATCAGGCCCGTTGGTGACATCGGGTAAGTATTATTCAAAAAATTTTAATAAATATTTCTTAATGCATCAAATATCAGTATTCATTTTATAATATTTTGCTGTTACAGATTTCATCCTTCGATGGCTGCTACTCATGCTATCACAGTGGTCATTCGGGCAAAGTACATGTCGTGTTATCCCATATAGAGGACAGTTCCTTGTGATTTTGTGATTTGATGAGTTTCAGGTTCATATTTCAATGCAATCATGGTTAAATATATTTTTTATCTGTACTATTAATTGATATTTTATTAACTATTTATTTCTGTCTTCATGCAGAAATATTGTACATGGGATCCACGAGACGAGCCAACCATTAGACAGATATTCAGTACTCGTGAATCTCATAGGCTTTCCGATATGCTTTGAGATGCCCGGATTAGAGGCAAACCAAACTAGATCCCGCCTTCTATGTGGGAGGAGATTCAGACTTGTTGGAGAGGAGAGAGGTTTACTAGGGTAAACTGTTAGAATAAAGGGAACCGCCGTTCAGAAAAATGCAGTTCTCTCCACACAGGAGGCTTTATTCCACCACACGAGCATGCTATGAGGATGGTAAGTTTTATTCCTGCACATAAGTTTTATTATTATCTTATAGTTATAAATAATCACAAAATTTTTATTATGTATTATTGCAGAAAAAAGAGACCAGGAGGACTCCCCATTTTTTTTTAGGTTTTTAAGCATATGCATGTTAGGAAGAAAGATGGTGAAGAGGCGTGGGTGGACTAGCGATCGGAGAAGACTTATATAAATAAGTTTTATTTAACATCTTTATTAAATTTTATGTAAATATACTTATATTATTTATTAACTTTTTATAATTAACATCTTTAATTATTAAACTTATTTTATGATATACTTTGTGTATGTGGCTGACTTCCAGGCTGCCTAATCCTCCCAGTTGACACCTAAGGAGACGTCTACTCCAGAGTCTCAGCGGATAGCAGACACTCAGTTATGGGAGAAGTGCGCTGGGGGGAGAGCCTTTGGGGGGGAGAGCCTTTGGGCGTGTATACGGTCTTGGACAGTAGAATTCTTCTAAGTCAGTTTACTATCCTCCATTTGACAATACAAATCAATCTGTGAGATCGGAGGTGTAGACTCTCCGTCAGGAGAATCAGGAGCTTCGGGAGAAGGTGGGGAGCATGGAGCTTGCCCTTCACCACCTGATTAAGGTGGTTGAAGGGATGAGGAACACATCATTTGATTAGCCATGCCCTCCGGCGCCTGCTCACGATTCTGACTCCTCTGTATCTCAGTCAGGCGATAGCGGCTATCGGAGTGATTTTTCTTTTTTTGAGATTTTGTTTCATATATATGTTTAGTGACACACTATTTTATGTTTGTAATAAGATATTTGAATATTATTTATGCACATGTTATTTCAGTTTTATGTAAATGTCTTAAATAAATTATCATAAAATATATATTCAAAAAATTTTAAAATTAATATTAAAAACTAAATAATAATAAGAATTTAATAATTAATAATAAAAAAGAATTAAATAATTAATAATACTAAAAACCATTTAATAATTAATAATAAAATAATTTAATATTTAATAATTAAAAATAAAAAATTAATTACCGATGTAAGGATTGCATTGGAAATTTCTGACACTGCCCTTCATTGGTAAAATTCTGACACAATTTACGACCCAGTATTTGTCGAAAATTTCCAATGCAAATTTTTTTGTGTCGGTAAATTTTTTCCGATGGCCATTTTTCTGACGAATGCTTTTGCGTCAGTTTTTACGTCAGTGACAATATTTCTGACGCAAATTTCTATCTTACCGACCCTTTTTTCGCGTCGGTAATTCACCATTTTCTTGTAGTGGATAGAGCGTATCATGTTAGATGAGTCACATATCACAGATCACATAGGGATCTCATATCAGAACCAGAATCACAATCTCAACTCACGACAGAGCATGTCATGTCGGAGGAGTCACATATCACATATCACATAGGGATCCTATATCAGAACCAAAATCACAATCAGAATTAGAATCCAAAATCTAGAATAACTCCTAACATAGATTTCAGAAAAACAATTATAATACAGGCATGAATTTCAATTAATGATCTATTTTCAAATGACTCATTGTAATTTCAAACTAAACAAACACATGTCCCAATTTTTATCTTTTCCAAAATAAAAAATTATGTCACATCAATCATTTCATAATCAGAACAAAATAACATGCATAGAGTAAGTATTATCACTCACTGTCGAAACCAGAATCGAAAATCAGAAACACCAAACCACAAGCTTATTGATCGTGATGTGCATCCTCGGGATTATCTACAATCACAACATAATAGAATCAAAACCCATAATTGAACTCCACCCACTTATAGGCTTTAATACCCAAAACAAACTAGAATCCCATCTTAGAACCTTAGCACGCATCCCAAGGTTTACTACTAACTTTTGAACTTGAAACCCACTGATCCAAATACTAATCTTTATATAAAAACCCTTAAACATAGTTGAACCAATCTCAAGTACCCCCGAATCGGCTTGCGTTAGCTTGAATCATCTTAAACCACCCTTGAAACCCATCAAACTGGCCGAAATATCATTAAACCAATCATGAATCGGCTCTTAAAACTTTAGACCAACCATGAACCAGACCTAAAATCATTAAACCATCTTAAACTATCCTTGAAACCATTGAACCAACTCCAAAACCCATTGAACCAGACTTATTTCCCATTATATCGGGCTCAAACAAGGAGAATCGATCATGAACCAGCCTTAAACACACTGAACCAGTCTAATATACCCTGAATCGGACCTAATAGCTCTAAACCAGTCAGTACAATACTGAACCGAACCAAAACGACATTGAACTGATCACTAATTACCTTGAATCGGGCTTAATTCAAGCATTTGCACATTGAGCTAGCCTAAAAACTGTTGAACATGTTATAAAAACACATTGAACTGGCCATAAAACCCCATGAACCGATTTTAAAACCACTGAACCGAGCAGGAAACAGCTTGAATCGGGTGTAACAACATTAAACCAACCATTTTAAACACTAATTTCTTTATTTCATCAATGAACCGGCAGTTTTTTCCTAGAACTAGTCATGAACCAACTGGGTTGCTTTATTACCTTTCTTATTGTGCCTTGAACTAGCCCTGAACTGGTCATTAACCCTTTGAACTAGCTAGTTTTCCATTTTATGATTTTTTTTTTTGGAAACCCGGATCTCAGATCTGGGTTCAGTCTACAACTAGCCCCGCCCGGCCTCGCTAACACGCAGGGCACAGACCACTGGGCCTTAAAAGGTCCAGCTCATTAGGCCAACCCAGCAGGCCCAACCTACTGGGTTTAATCGAGTTTGGATTAGACCCGGATGTAGCTAGGTCTATTTTTCCAGACCCAAATTGCTAGAAATTGGCACCCGATCGAAAAAATGCTAATTGCAGCCAATATACTTGGAATTTTCCCACGAAATTTGATAGAGAAGCTCGGATTGAAGAACCGAAGATCACCAAAGGGTTAATTTAACTTTTAATCAGCTTAAATTGAAGAATTTAAGCTGGAATTGCTTGGAAATGGCAGATGGACAGTCGGCTAAAAATCCCTGAAACTGACTAACTTATAAGCTACTTTTCTACAAATTAGATGAGAGCTATTATTCATCTTGGATCGAAGAACGCAATTATAAGCTCGATTGATAGAAAAAACACGGAATGGGCACCCATATCTTCATCTATCGGTCGACCATCTATTAGGCAAAAATCCAAATATTGTTTTTCAACTTTTTCTGATTAAGCCCCTGGACTTTATGATGTAATCCCTAAGTTTTATTCAAAAATTTGATCTGGTCCTTACCATTTTCAATTTAGTGCTTGGAAGTTTTAAATTTCTCTAATCAAGTCCTTAATTCATTCAAATTGATCCTAAAACTTTTTATTCTTTCAATTAAAGCCTCAAATTAACAAATAATAAAAAATTTATTAATTTATGGGTATTACAACAAATATGAATTTCTGACTTGACGAAGATGTTAAGTGTTTAAATAGGGAAAATTGTGACATCCCGTCCCACATCAATTTCTGAAAGTAATATGATATGGTATATAAGAGATTAGAGACTACTATTGAATAATTTTACGGCTCTACTTTACTTGGGCGACTGATCAGTGCATTGATGAGCCTTTGGGGATTCTAAGTAAAGATTTTTGATACTTGGAGTACTTTGTAAATTTTTTATAATTATGGAGGAGTAACACTTGAGCTGTTTGAGAGTAAAAGTAGTTTAATCAACTTACTTGATCTTAGATGGGTTTCTTAACTTTTGACTCATAAAGTAATAAGAAAATCTTCGTAATTCAGAGGACAAGTTGCTAAATTACAGGCTTATTAGTGAAATTGTTTAAAATGTGATCCTGTAAGCCAAAGAGATATCGAGAGTTGGTATGCATTATTATATTTTTATTAGTTTATAAATTATTGATTTGGGAATTACTTAGTATTTGGAGAGATTTTGAGTATTTTAAGAGATCAGGGAGATTTTATTAGGTGATTGTATTAGCATAATTCCAAAGGTATTAACTAATATTATGAGCAAAGTGAAAGATTCAAGAAATGTAATTGATAAACTAAGGACAATGTGAAATGATTCTTTATTAGATTTACAAATTTTGTACATTCTATCTTCTAGAGACTAATGAATTGTGATCATTATAATAATTAGGTGCTTTGCATACTTGACGAATTTTGAGTGCTCAATTTATATAACTACTTGTAAATTTTTATATTAACTTGAGGTGTGGAATAGTTGTGTTAGGTATTAAACTCGTAATTATATTCTCATGTTTAGAGATATCATATTGTTATAAACCACATTAGAGGGCTATCCTTTATATAAGTTGAAGTATAGTGTTTATTCATTAGATATTTTATATATCTAACTTGATGTTTGTCCATAATTTGATTTCTAGTATTAGAGAATATTAGTTTACTTGTATGACATAACAAAGAATTGTTTTATATAAGTCTTATTGGGAGGCACGTGATTGTTTTTTAGAGAGTAAGAATTCGAGACGTGAGCACTATATTGGATTTTGCATCTTGATTTCCTTTGGAATGATGAGCTGACTTGAGGTTTAATTAAAAATTTGAATTTCACGAGAAATGGAGACCAAGTTGAAAGAAATATTTTTGGAAACTAATGATTTTATCTATTTTAAATGTAAGTATTTTCTCAAGGTGAAAAAAAAAGTTATTGAATGCTAGACCAAGTTGAGACGTGTAATAGAT
This sequence comes from Thlaspi arvense, assembly GCA_911865555.2. Lineage (NCBI taxonomy): Eukaryota > Viridiplantae > Streptophyta > Magnoliopsida > Brassicales > Brassicaceae > Thlaspi > Thlaspi arvense. Next base: position 67,253 of record CAJVSB020000858.1, read on the forward strand.
AGCAAAATTTGTGCCAACAAACCATCTCAGCTTTTGAGATTTGGGGTTTAGTGTGTGGATTCTAGTCAATATTGAGAATAGAGACACAAGTAACTCCGTATTGGATTGAAAATGTAAGATGACCTTGCAGAGATATTTGAGAGCAAACATGAATGGAATTTTGAATCTATAATTGTGTTGCTAGGAATTGAAAATGGAGTAATTAATAAATATAAGATTTTGAGATTTAAGAATGAAGCCAAGATTTGGAAGAATAGCATTTGTGAAAGTTTTATTGAAATATTAGTTAAGGAAAGAAGCGGTATATGAATCAAGGAAAAATGAGGTGCGTAGAGTAACGCTTATCTGTTCGAGATATACGGTTAGAGGTTACTCTTACATTTTAAATTCGGACACCGAATTTTTTTTTTTAAGAAGGTAAAGTTGTAATACCCCAAAATTTTTGAGATATTATTAAAATTTAAAAAAAAACTTAAAAAGGGGCTAAATCAAATGGAATCAGGGAATGAGGGCCTAAATCAAACAAAATCAAGGAAACTGGAGACTGAAAGTAAAAAATTTGAAAAATTCGATTTGGGCAAATCCCCAAATCTGCTCATCCAGATCTTGCGGCCATAAGAATTCACACAACTTGGAAACAATCAATTTAAAATCCATAAACTTATGCGTGCAACAATAAAGGAAGGATCAAACCCCTAAAACAATTTAAGGAATTGTTAGCCAAGATCATCAAAATAAAAGAGAAATTCTTCTCGAGCGAAGCACAAACCTCCGACTGGTAAACTGGCAAATTTTTCTTCCAGTGGCTGAATTAGCACACAAAGATTGGTTTGAGCCAGTCACTTACCCATTTGGACTTCCATCGTAGAGGTTAATTTCAAGTTTGAAAGGATTCCAGATATGTTTCAAATTATTTTCAGTTTTGGAATGCAACGAGTTCGGAAGAATAGACCCGGAAGGATCCAAGTCTGCATGTAAACCCGCCCAACGAGCCGGGATTGGAACTTATTTGATTCAGGCTAAGCAATTTGATTATGGGCCAAATAAACATTGGCCAAGGAGTAGGCTTGAATAACTAAATGGACAATGGGTTAAGGTTAGAAAACAATGCAGGCAGGGCCCATACAGGACTCAGGCCCCTAGATTGGGTTGGTAGAATCGGGTTGGGCTTCAACCAAAACAGATTTGGATGATCCAGATTAGGAAAAAAAAAGAAAGAAAAAAAAAGAGAGAAATTAGGAAATTATAAAGGCAATTGGTTCACATAGATTTTAACCGGTTCTCTTCCAGTTCATGGGTAAATTAATTAGATAATTAATTAAATTAACTGGTTTAATTCCGATTCAATAAAAATAATACTATTTTAAGCCCGATTCAAGGGAAATTATGCATAAAAACTGGCTGATTTAGCATATATGGGACCGTTTCAGTGACTTTTAAGGTCGGTTTAGTGAGATAGAAATTGATATATGGTCAGTTCATTGATTTAAAGGCTGGTTCAACCTCCTAACAGCCGGTTCAATCCTCTAGTGGCTAGTTTATGACTGGTTCAGCATATTAAATGATAATTTTGGATAAAAAATTGGTTTTTTATGTTTTATAAGATTGGTTCATGACTTTGGCACTCAGTTTATGACTTGTTTAACCAATTCAGACTTTTGTGGCCTTAGTATGAATTCGGACACGAAAATCTAGAATTTTAATCATGATTTTAACTAAAAAATTTCATTTATACGATTATTGGATATATTAGAGACATAAATTAAGACATTTTTATGATTTTATGATTTTAGATTGTTTGTACAGTTCTTGTTGAGCCTGAGTTGCCAAAGATCAGATTTATCCATTTTCATTGTTCTGTAAGTAATAATATGCATTTATGAGCGTTTGCAGTTTTCTATATTTGTTATAAAATCTGATTTTAAATGATATATCTAATTTCTGAAAATTTGATTAAATTCTATTTTAAAAGTGAAACAAGGGACAATGTATGAAATTTCTTAAATTATTTGGAAATAAATATTTGTTAATTATGTTTGACTCTATACATGGAAAACTATGTTAAACTGATTTTGTGTGATTCTCGAAAATTTCTGTTAAATGGCTTTTGTTTATTCTGAAAAATGGAAAGTTTTGCTAAATTGTTTTGATATTTCTAGAAAATCGTCTTTTTAAGGAGTTTTGGATTCTAGAATACTCCAGTTAACGGTAGTATGCGTTAGACTAAATACACCCTATACAAATCCCTATTTGGTAGAGCTGATGGTGCTAAACTTTTTGATTTCTGTTTATCAATGTTAGACTGATTTGCACCCTGTATAAATCATCGTCTAGTAAGAGAGATGGTGCTAGGCATTTTGATTTTTATTTATTGACATGATTGATATGTTGCCGTTCTAATATCTAGTATGAATGATATGTTACCGTTCTATTATATGGGCAGATTGTGTGTCGTCGTTCCGATTATTACATATCTATATGAGTATACGAGAATGCCACTTTCTGGTTTTCCGTTATCTGGTAGATTGTGTGTCGTCGTTCTGATTATCGGCAGACTGATATGTCACCATCCTAATTACTAGCTAACTGTGTGTCGCTGTCCTATTTCTGATATATGTTACGTTCTAGATTACGAACTCCCTAAAATATTTAAGATCTATAAATGACTTGTTACACTGAAAAGATTTGATATCTATACATGACTTGTTATATTGAAGATTTTTCTTGATATCTGTAAATGATTTGTTATACAGAAAAATTTCTGCTATCTGTAAATGATTTGTTAATCTGAAAGGCATCTGATATTTGTAAATGATTTGTTAATCTGAAAGTTTCTAATATCTATTAATGGTTTGTTATGCGATAAAGTTTCCGAAAAATGTAAAAGATTTGTTAAATGGTAAAATATTTTGATTTTACATGTACATGTTTTTTGTTCTCATAAATGCATATTATTATTTATTGGGTCTATAGACTCACCTATTTTTTTTAGATTTAGAGTTCAGTATTCGATGGGATTTCTACTGCTTAAGTGGAATTTTTTATTTTTGTTTTTTGTTCTTAGTTAAGAAAAGTTAGTTATTTCAGTTTTATCATATTTTATATTTCTAAATTTTATAGATAACTCTATTTGACTATAAACAGATTTTTGTGAATAAATTGACAGTTTAATTAAGATTTTGGGCACGATTTTGTTTTTGATTGTATATGAGATTTTGGTTTAATTATATGTTAGACTTGCGGATTTGGAATTTATTCTAACTCTTGTACCAATCACGGGTCCATTTTCCAGGTCGTGACATCTCCCAAGTTTCATATGATTTAAGTTTTAGTCCTTTAATGTTACTGGGTATTGTACTTTGGTCCTTAAAGTTTTTATGTATTCTGGTTAGACTCGTAAAATTTTTATTTTTTCAATTATGCCCTAAATTGAAATGTTGGGTTATTACTATACATCACTATAACTTATTATTACCCATCAAGTGCCAAAATTTAAATTATTAATTCAAAATTAGATGATAATCACATGTAGCAAATATAAAGAATTTAGGGTCAATTTTACTTAAACTTTAATAAATATAGAACAGTTATTATATTATATTATCCATAAAGTATCAAAAATAATTAAATAATTTAAATTTAAATATTTTATATTAATATAAATTTAATAAATTACTAACGCAGTGCCTCTCACACTGTTACAAGAGGCGTGTCTCTAACTCAAGGCTTAATCGTCCCCCTTCACCGGACCTTTTTCTAATTCAAAAGTTGCATGTTTCAAACTGCAAAAGTGAATTCAAAATGCTGGTCCAATTTAAAGTGAATCGCTAGAGTGTTGCTCTTTTTCAACCATTCCAATTCAATTCAATCTAACCATCTGAATGTTACGCATTTCCATGAGAACCGCCCACTGCGCTTATGGGCCCCCACCATTTTCTATTCAAAATACAGTCTCTTTTGGGTAAAATTTGGGATGCACATGTACAAATTAAACAGTCCTGCCGCGATAAAATTCAAAGAGTCCAGTCCAAATTATCTTGCTTAAAGTAATTAAAAGTTACTTGAATAATTAAATTTTTTAAAAATAAAGATATTATATAAAATTAAAATTTATAATAGATATAAAAAATAATAAATATTTATATATATACATTATTACTCACTAAATTGACAATAATCGAGAAATTTGAATCTCATCAACATAAAATCAATAAGAACTATATGAATAATTTAAAATAATAAAAATAATTCATTTTAAATTTCTAATACATCTAAAAATTAATTAAATATAATTTTTTAATTAAAAATCAAGTAAAATTCTAAATTTTCGTATCCAATCCAAACCCAATGGTCTTCTCCTGAATGTCAAGAACTTTTTCAGTGGCAACGATTGTGTAGTCATACCTACAATGACCATATCAACATAGTTCTCCCGTTGTATGACCATGGAAAAAAACACCATTTTTGAAGGTTTATATAAATCACATTTTCATTTCTTTATCCAATTTTAACAAATTGTTATAGGGACAAGTATTAGTTTTCATTGGTAAAAGATGAAACTAATCCAAGGAATGTATTTGATCATGTGCAGCTCATGCGATTATATTTTTTCAATTTTATCGATTTGGTGAAGGAAAGGGCCAAATTGATACCTTCTTTAGTGAAATGGGTCGAATAGTAGAGAAAAAGAGTTCGAGGAGTCAATTTGCTATTTGTTTAGTTATTTAATTAAGGGGGTTTGAAATACTTTACCGACAATTCCAGCAACCATTGTTAGGATTCACTTCGCATGTTATTACTACTGAAGTTTCTTGCCTCCTATTGGACCTGCGCCACAATCATAGAAATGCAAAGAAAAAATGGGAAGCCATTAAGTTTCATCAAGGAGTTATTGAATAGGTCTAAATGTAGTGGCATAATAAACAATAAAGAAAAAACTAGCATGTGGAACCCACAATAAACAACAGAAAAAAAACTAGCAGGTGGAACCCAAATCAGACAGTCAAAAACAACCACCAAGTTTTTCCAATCAATTTTGACTTTTTAAGAAACGTTGTCAATAACTGCCTCGATAAACCGCCCCAAATATGCGTGAGATGATCCGCCCTCCTTCATGGCGGTCCTGCTCTTCTTGCTCATTTCCTTCACCCTCTCCCTGATTTCCACACTCTCGTTTCCCTCCATTAGTCGCCTTATCCCGTTCTCTATCTCCTCCGCCGTCACTAACACCGGCGGCTCCTCCCCCTTGTAAAATTCCTTATCGTAGTCGAGCTTAATCTCCACCGCCAATCCAAATTCCTTCACCATCAGAAACGCATTCATGGGCTGCTCCGCGTATAATGGCCACGTTGCGACTGGCACACCGCACCACAAGCTCTCCAGCGTTGAGTTCCATCCACAGTGCGACACAAAACCCTTCACGGCAGGATGTGATAATACCGCCACCTGTGGGGCCCACCCTATCACTTTCCCAATCTCAGCCGTTCGTTCCATGAACCCTTCTGGGAGGATTTCGTTTGGATTTTCGTACTCCCTTGGCACCTCAATTTTCCCCTTTGCCGGCGGCCTTCTTAAGGACCACAAGAAACGATGACCGGCGCGTTCCAGCGCATGGGCTATCTCCTTCACCTGATCCTCCTCGAAGCTACCCCTGCTACCGAAGCACAGAAACAACACTGACGAGGGGGGTTGATCATCCAACCAAGTCATTATTGCTTCTTCTGAGTTTTTTGTTGGCGAGGTTCACGATGGGCCCCACTGGATAAACACAGCGGAACTGTGTGGTCGTCGCGGAGAGACTTAACCGCATGAGATTCTAGTTCCTCGAACGTGTTGATCAAGATTCCTTTAGTTTTCTTCACCTTAATCGCAATAGTATTGAACATGGCCAACCCGCCGTTTTCCTTGTCGAACACCACCGCGGGCAGGACCTTAGTGGGCAACGGTTGGAGAAAGCAGGAACTGACAGCTCAATGTCTGAGTCCTTAAATTCGGCCAAGTCTTTACCGAAATCCTCCTGAAGAGTGTAGAGATGGAACATGAGACCAAGAAAGGCAGCGCCGGAGGTGAAGAAGGAGTAAGCCGTAACACCGAATTCATCGGCCACTTCCATCATGGAGGTGCAGAGCATGTCGAGCACGAACCCGGCAAGTTGAGTTGAACTCAGAATATTCGGATATTAATTGTGACACCGCGTTTCTGACGTGGGGCTTCTGGAGCTCGATGAATTCGGTAAAGAAGCCGGGTCCTCTCTTGGAGAATCTTTCCATCATGGAGTCGTCATTGGGAAGATTGACAAAACGGATCCTTTGGGGACTGACGTTTCGGGTTTATAAGGTTTGGTCTCGAAGGGGAAGTGCATAAGGAGGACGGTGATGGAGAGGCGTTGGTCTCGGCTGGCGAGGAGCTTCGCGATCTCCAGCGCCGACAAAAGGTGACCGGCGACGGGGAAAGGGATAAACACCAGCTCTGCTGTTTTCATCTTTTTGATTTCTTCTGTTGGGTTTCTCTGGTCTGTAAAGTACAAGCTGCTGGAGCTATCTCTGAAGGATGTGTGTAAGGCTATGAGTTGACGTGTTGTGACTGGCTTCCGCTGCGTTGGCTTGCTTTTGTAAATTATGACTAAACGACGCAAGGACCTGTTCTGCATATGTGATCAGCACGGAACCAGCAGTCTTTTCTTTTCTGTATTTAGCTTTAAAAAAATGTTTCCAGAATATCAAAATTAAGTGGCCGGTATTCATTAGCGTAACAATACTGACTTTACTTTTCTATTATGTGGATATATATATATATATATATATACACGCGCGCGCGCGGATACATATGGTTTGATTTGTATAATTTATTTATTCTTTATTATCGTGTAATAATGGACGAAATAGAAAGCTTTTTGGCCTGAAATTGGGATTTAATAACATCTTCGTGAAACATGTTAAAGAATCTAGAATTCATAAAATTATTATTTATCTTAATATTAAACTAATAAAAACATAAACATCATTGGTGATAGGAGAGGTGAGCAACTGCGTGATACTCTGAATAAAATAAAATAAAAACAAATTAAAATTCTGGACAACGTATTTATAATAATATTTAAAATTATTATATGTTATTTGTTATATTTTAACTTAAATATGAATAAAATAAATAAATATATAAATTGTTAGAATAATTTTTCTTGATGATAGTCGGCGGCAGGCAGGCGTAGTTTAATAATTTAGATTATAATTCATAAATATAATATTATTTAAAGAAATAACACAAAAATTTAATAAAATTATTTTATTCATATTATTGTTTATATAGGTTTGTTGAATAAATATTTAACTTACTCCTGTATCGTCTAAATTTTTAACCAATTTTTTTATCTAATCTTTAAAATATTAAATAATAATAAATAATTTATCTTTATCCTTTTTTTATTCAGCTTGCTAACGTGCTCCCAGTGGTTGAGAAGAGATAAAAAATTGTTTTAAACTTTCGAGATGTTTAATTTAAAAAAATTAAATGAAATTTCAAGACATTTTAGAACGTTAAAATATTATTGAAATGGAGAATTCTAGCCCTCTGCAATGGGATATATTATCCGATAGGCCCAGTTATCCGGTATGCCCAGTTTCGAGCCACGATTTGGCGACATTATAGTCTGTCCAAAAGTGCGAATAATGACGTTACTACTGCTTTGCTGGCAGGGCGCATCCGGCAAATATTTCAACGTAGCGTGTATCTGGCTTGCGCACGCTAAGACCCTCCTTTGCTTAGAGCTTATTTGGCACGCATAATAAGCTAAGGTACACTAAATTTATTCTATTTGATCATGTATTTAAATTATGTCTAATAATTTATAATATATATATATTAATATACGTAAATATCTTTTCATAGGTGATTAATTTTGATAAAATTTATTAGCGTTTAAATTTTTACATTTAGACACAAATACCCTTATATAATGCCCAAATTTCTCTCAAACTAGTCTTTCTTTTACTAATCTCTACCTACATTTTCTCCTCCTACCGATCTTTGACTGCAGTTTCAGCTCAGCTTCCAATGACGAGTTGACGACCACGACCACGGTGTTGTCGGGCCACTAGATGAATTTGGGCATGAGGTAAAACTTTGTCTTCCAAAAAATCTGGCCTATTCACCTCCTTCCCCCCACGCCTTTGACCGATTCTTCACCCAAAGCCAATGCTGCCCCTCACTAGACCCACCGTCGAAAGTTGAAGATTCATTTCCCGGTGAGTTCATTTGGCTGGAATCTGTTCGATCTCCTCCAAATCAGAGGTAAGCCCTTGAAAAAAGCTGTTAAAGTACTGGTCCATGTTTTGAGCCATTGTCGTCAGCTTCTGTCAGGGCTTGCCGCCGTTGCTATTGGCGTCCGTCCGTCCAAAATGGGGTTGTCCTTTCGTAGGTGCTTGCCGCCATTGCTATTGTCATCGTCCTCTAGTTCCTTCAGCTCGTGCTAGAGGCGGGCACTCCAACGGAGCTCTAGTTTTTTTTTTATCCATATTATAATAGAGGGCATTTTAATAAATTTAAAATTTTATCCTACTAATCAAAATTTTTATCCTATTTGTTATCTATTCAACACCGAACGTGTGATAAAACTATTTAATTTAGATAAATTTATCCTACTTTATCCTATCACTCTATATCCTATGTTCCCATTCGAACACCCCCTTATATGATAAAGTGTGATAGAATTATATTATTTATACAACAATTTTATTGTTAAAAAAAAGTAAAAATAATATTATTAAATTTTTTTTATTATTTTAAATAAATTTTTTTATACTTATCAAATTTTGATAATTTTATGTTGATTCAATTGATAAAATTAGATAATATCATATACCCAAATTTTTTATCCTAACCATTTATAAAATTACTTAATATGTGTAAAAAAGTGATAAAATAGAATAAATTTATTTTATTTTACCTTATCAGTTCAAGCGAACGACCCTTAAAATTTATTATAAGATATTACTAGTAAACATCCAGACGACAACTTTTGCTTGGTTGGCAAGGCGTTTGAGTTGACTTTTTCGTTGACTATATATTTGTTTCATGGCGGATAATTTTATTTTTTTTAATAATAAGGTCTAAATAACTTACATGGCATATATTTTATAAATATTTTGTATTGTATATTTATTTTGCCGTTACCAAAAAAGAAGATATTGTTAATATCAAAATTTCATATTAATTTACTAATAACAAAATAAATTAAAATTTTATATGTATATATATTTATAACAAACAAGTCAATATTGTTAAATATAGATAGTTCATATTATTGAGTTTGTAATTCAAAAAAATATACACTACATGTTATATCAAAAAGTGAAATTGTCAAATTAAATATATATATATATATATATAGTAAATTGATATCTTATTATATAAAACTCTACAAATAGCAAGTTTAATTTTATATAAAAGTATACTCAAATACCTTTATTAAAATAGTTTTTTATATCAATCTTATATATTATTTTCTATAAAATTCATTATTAAATTTACACCATATAAGTTTTAAATAGTAAAATACATTTTATAGTGCTACTAAAATTTCAATTTTATTGTCACGACCTAGGAGTCGGATTCGTGACTCGCGTTAGGATTAACATAATCCCAACTCTGCAAGCCTCACATGATCAGAATTATTACAGAACTAATTAAAACTCCACTTAATACAACATTGCAAAATCTGATAGAAACTTTTGAAATTGAATACAAATATAAACATCTGTATATCCTATATGTGATCACTAAGCGAACTAAAACAAAATACACACAAAAAAGAAAAACAAAGACTAACTACTATACTCAGAAATCAAATCAGCTGGAATAACGAAATTGGGATCGGTAAACGACTCTCACGGAGCAGGATCAGTCAGGAGCATAGAACATGAGTTTAGAAAAATAAAAAGGATGAGTCTGACAATTCAGTAAATAGTAATACATATTTACATGATAAGGGACATATATTTTATACTATTATTATCAAAACATAAATTGTCACGTATACATATTAAAACATTCAAAACAGAAAATTGAACGAAAATAGGACGGCAATGAGACGGCAACATCGTGGTCTACTGTAACAAATATAGCGAGATGGTAATCTTGTGGTCTGCTGTAACACATAACAGGATAGCAACGTCGTGGTTTTGCCGTAACACATAACAGGATGGCAACCTTGTGGCCTACCATAATCAAGAAACAGGCATCAGTTTATAGAATTTCAATATTGCAAACATAGCAGTAACCAAAATTGATAGTTTAGGAAATTTTTAAAACAATTCAAAAAATGTCATATACGTCTTTCGTAACTTTTTATAACATATAAAATTTCAATTTAAAAATAATTGAATTTATAAACAATTTATGTAAAACTCATCATTTAACAAATACAAAAAATAACGAAACATATAAATACATATTCCTACTCACAGACACTAGAGAACCACAAAACTCGAGTTTCGGCACTTTGGCTTCACAGAGTCGATTACTCAATCTAAAAATAACCAAAATTCTTATTGGAAAATATAATTCATCTCATAATTAACTTAAATTCAAACTCCCATCAAAACCTTACTATTTTCTTAGGTTTTCGTGTTCAAACTTATATCAGGAATTCTTAAAGTCCTGAACCATTCACATAATTCATATCCTAAGTATTAAATTCTTGAACCGGGCTCATAAAATAATAAACTTGTCTAGTTACCTTGTAAACCAATCATTAAAATGCTAAATCGGTTTTGAACTAGTCACTAAAATGTTAAATCAACCTTGAACCGGTTAGAACAACACTAAACTGAACCTCAAATACATTGAACTGGACATGAAACCCATTGAACCAGTGACAAAATCCATTAAACTACGGCCTTACAACCCATTGAACCAGTCTTAAACCCATTAAATCGGCCTTAAAATCTCCTGAACTAGCCATAAAACATAACGAACCGGTCATAGAACCCCTTGAATCGGACATAAGCCAACTAAACTGAGTAGAAAATACACTGAACCGGCCATCACAGTGTTGAATTGATGGTCTAATTACATTTTTCTTTACTGAACCAATTGGTTTAGGCTTGAATCGTCCGTGAATAAAGTAGATTATTTAATTTCCTTCCTAACGGTACCTTGAACGGCTGTGAACCGGTCATTAACTCCTTGAACCAGTCAATTTTCTATTTTCTATCATTTTCTATTATTTTATTTATTTTTCTGATATGTGGATCCAGATCCCAAATCTGGATTCTGCCCCATACCCGGTACCTGGAACCTAGACTTAAATTGTTGGCTTGGCCCAGATTAGTTCACCCTAATGGACTTGGGCTAGCCCATGGCTTATAAATCCAGCCCAAAACCCAAAACCTTAATTTAACCCCTACCTTGCTTAGCTCAACCTAACCTGAACTATTGAGTTTTTTTTCCTTTACCCAGTTTATTGTACTAGAACCAAAAATAGAAATCAAAAATTACCTCGAACATACTATCCATTCTTTCCAGATTAATTTTGCTTGGTGATCTGGATTGACCAAATGCAGGCCACCCTTAATTTACTCAACCAATTATCAACTGAAACTAGAAAAAATTAACTCAAAAAGTTGTTAATGGTAGATGAGCAATAGGAAGAGATATCAAAAATTTCAAAGTGTAACGTACAAAAAAAAAAAGAGCACGACAGAAAGAACATGTGGGTGCCTAGAAGGTTCTTTCCCTTTCTCCCCACTTTTCCTTTTTTTTTCTTGTTCTTTTCGTTCTTTTCCCTTTACTTTTTCTCTCCACACATTTTCTCTTATTTCTTTCTCCTACGTACAGCTTCCTTTTTGCGCCTACTAGTTTGAGCTTCAATCGGCCAATTTCTTGCTCCCTTTTCATTCACCTGTACTTTCTTCCTTCGCCTAAGTAGCTTGCAACTGAAGGATGCCTCTCACTGTTTTATTTACATATGAGCCCACTGGTGAATCAGATTGCACGTGCCGCGCACTATAGAACTTGGCCAGCAATGAATATCCAACCTGCTCCTCATTTCTCATGCTTTTTCTTTAATTTCTATTTTTTTTTCAGTTGGGCTCACTAGCAGGAGCCGTGGCTTGAGCTGGAAATTTGGGGCTTGGGGTTGTGTGAAGGCCGAGTTCCTTCATTCCTAAAGTAGAAGGATCTATTAAGGCTAGATTTTTCATAGCCTCCTATGCTCGTATGAGATTACAGTTACGATTCTATGATATCTTGAATGAGAAGCTGTATAAGAGAAATGAAACGATTGATGCATACATCGATTATGATGATGTGATTTTGTTGAAATTGGGATGCCATAGGGATGGTGGTAAGTAGGGACAATGGTAAGTGGGGATGGTGGTAAGCAGGGACGGTGGTGGTGATTCTGCTTGTGATTCCCACTCGTGATTCTTGCCCATGATTCCTACTTGTGATTCCCGCCTGTGATTCTCGCTTACGGTACCCCGACCTCTTATTTATCTATATTTGCTTGGGATTGCATTTATGTATTTTATGATATATATGAGATATTATGTAATGATTGCTAATTAAATAGTTAAATAAAATTTTTGTTATGCTTTTGTATGTTGGATTCGCATATTATTACTCATTGAGAAGTTTCTCACCCCTTTATTTTTCTCCCTTAGATCCCAGCACCAATCCTATTGCCGGTCCTCCGCATTGAGCCTTAGGTGTCTGTTTTGGTGAGTCCCGCACACTTTCATAATCGTGTGTCTGCTTCGGCTTTTTGTTTCATGCTTTGTACCGATGGTACATCTTGTAAACTTTATTTTGACTCTAGTAAGTTTCGAATGCTCCAAACAGCCACAGATAGGAATCTCATCTTATGGGGTTGTTTAGTACAGTTTTGATTGGAAAATTTAGTTTATATGCTTTCTTTTGTTGTAAAGGGGTTTATGAGCTATGGATTGCTTGTTATGTAGTTTATGTTACTTTACTGATGAAAAATCATTTGAAGCTAGTTATTCTATTTGCCTATTGATCTACTATAGAGTTTAGGAATGCTTGTATTACAAGTGAAATTTTGGCAAATGTCCGATTTTTAAGGGAGATTTTGCCGAAATTTTTAGAAAATTTCCACATTTAGCCAAATCCTTGAAACTCATCACCGAAGCTTGCCAAGGATTGGTTGCTCATCCCTAGCACCAGTCACAACCTCCAGGTTAGGGTCGTGACAGACATAGTATCAGAGCTCTAGATTTTCTGTGGCTTATAGAGCAAGAGCCCTTTGATAAAGTCGAAATTATGGCTATGAAGCACACCATATTCATAATTGAGATGCTATGGAAGGTCTCTTAGGTGATGGTTCCCTTTTTTTTGTTAAGAAATCCAAGTTATTGAATTCCTTGTTGTTAATTACTCTTATTTCTTTGATAACTCTTATCTATCTTAGATGTTAAACTTATATGAAATTTTTATGTTGTGTAAGATGGACGCCTCTCATGGTGCATCGGCTTCATCTTCTAGGAGCGGAGGGACAGGAAGCTCTTGAGGATCTGGGTGCTCCTGTGGCAGCGCCCGAGGGACCATCTTTTCCTCTCGCGATAGGTCGGGGTATAGGACGTGGCAGCGGCCAAAGGAGAGGCCGTGGTAGACCCTAGTGATGGGCTAATGAGCCTGTTCTCGATAAAAGTGTCACCTAGCCACTTGGATGTTCTAGATGTGCTAGTTGAAGTAGTTGCTGGGCTACATTGGAGTCTAGTAAGCTGTGGTTAAGTTGACTAGGTCTATGGTCACTCCTAGGATGCATGAGGTCTGGCCTGATCTTAAGGTTGGATTGGCAAAGTAAGTGCGACCCCAGGTGTATGTGATACCACCTGTTCAAGATCGAGTCCCTCCCTAACAGGATAGGGAACAAGCCCAGCCTGAAGGTGGTAAAGAGGTGTCTCTCCAGGAGTTCATCAAGCTTAAGCCTCATTCTTTCTCAGGATCAGATTTGGCTGAGGATCTGCACAGATTTTTGGATAGGATGGAGAAGGTCTTGGAGGGTTGCAGTGCTCTTGCATTAGGCAGGTGTAGCTAACTACCTTTATGGTGGAAGACAGGGCGCGAAATTGGTGTAAGACCTTTCTCTCTTCGAGGTTTAGGGATATAGCTCCACTGAGGTGGGAGGAGTTTACTGAGCTATTTCTAGCCGCTTCTCTAGAGAATAGGAGGGATAAGCTAGCTATTGAGTTTGAGTAGTTAAAGGCCGACTCCGAGCATGACTGTCTTGGAGTATGAGGTTAGGTTTAACCAGCTCTCTCGGTATGCTTCTGAATTGGTTGATGATGAGAGACAGATGATCAAGAGAATCATTAAGGATTGGTGAATCCTCTGTTTCAGGTTTTGGCCCCGCAGATGGGTTGCTTGATTATGTAGAGGCCGTAGATATGACGCGTACCATCGAGGCCTAAGAGTTAGAGAAGTGGGCCTCTAGAGAGATTAACAAGAAGGCCAAGACTTCAGGTGCTTTTAGTGGTGGTATCGGATGGGCCAAAGTATCGGTTTTCATGCTAGCAGTAGTTTATGTAGGGTGGACAGGCACACTCAGGGCGTCACACCAGGAGTTCATCTATGTCTAGGAGTGAGTTTGTTGGTGCTCTCAGTCAAGCCAGCAGAGTTCTACCTAGCTTGCTTCGGCCCTTCTTTTCATGTCATACCTGTAGGAAATTGCATACTTAGGGTCTGTTATCGTGAGATTGGGACTTGCATCTGGTGTGGCAATTTGGACCATATTAAGAAGAATTACCTTTTGCTAGGGGTTAAGGTGTGACTCATGCTTCTTGGTCAATTTTGCATACTATCATATAATAAGTTCTTTTTTATCATCAGTTGTCAAAGTTGTGACTCAATCTCTTCAGCTAGTTCAGCTCATACATCCTCTGCTAGGTCTATGGAGTCCGTTGGTTCTTTTAGATGTGGAACCAGTAGTAGAGGACGTGGTCAACCCGGGCGGGGTCAAGCTTGGGTATTTGCTTTGACTAGATAGGATGCACATGCCTCTAATGTGTGGTCATAGGTACATTATCGGTTTGTTCTCTTCTAACTTATGTGTTGTTCAACCCAGATTGACCCACTCATATGTGTCTCCGAACTTTGCATCTCGGTTTGGCGTTCAACTTGTGTTGTTGGATCATTTCGTTTTAGGTTGGTACCCTGTTGGAGAATCTATATCAGTGGAGTATGTGTATAAGTCTTGTCTAGTCAGCATTAATGGAATGGAGACTGTGCCGATCTCATTGTGTTAATCATGGAGGATCTCGATGTGATACTTGTATGGATTGGCTGGCTTTTTGTCATGCTAATTTGGATTGCCACCGAAAGACAATAAGATTTGAAATACCTAGCGAGTCACCAGTAGTATTTTAGGTTGATTGGAGCCTAGTTCTGGCTCGCTTGATCTCTTTCTTGGATGCTAAATGGTTATTAAGTAAGGGTTGTCTTGGATATTTAGCCGTGGTTTAGGGATACTTAGATGAAAGAGCCAGAGACAATGCAAGTACTGGTAATGAATGAGTTCTTGGATGTATTTCCAAAGGAGCTACTGGGGATCCTTCTAGAGAGGGAAATTAAATTCTGTATTGATATAATACCAAGGACCCAGCCTGTATCTATACCTCCCTATCGCATGGCTCTAGCGGAATTGAAAGAATTAAGGAACAACTGCAAGACTTACTTGACAAGAGTTTTATTCGACCGAGCACTTCCCCTTGGGGTGTTCCGGTGCTTTTTGTGAAGAAGAAGGAGGGCTCGTTGAGGTTATGTGTGGATTATAGGTAACTCAATAAGGTAACTGTGCCTAACAAGTACTCGCTGCCTAGGATTAATGACCTATTCGATTAGTTGCAAAGGACTACCTGCTTTTCTAAGATTAACCTCCGCTCGGGGTATTATCAATTAAGAATTAGGAGAGAAGACATTCCCAAGACCGCGTTCAGAACACAGTATGGGCATTATGAGTTTTTAGTAATGTCTTTCAGCCTGACTAATGTCCTGCTGCCTTTATGGATCTAATGAACAAGTGTTTAAGCCGTTTCTTGATCGGTTTGTGATAGTTTTTCATTGATGACATACTGGTATAATCTAGAAGCTGGAAGAGCATGAGATTCATCTGAGGGAGGTTTTGCGGATGTTTAAGAAAGCATCAACTGTATGCAAAAATTCTCCAAATGTGAGTTCTAGCTTGATAGTGTAACCTTTCTCGGACACATTTTCTCCAAGGATGGGATAGAGGTGGATCCTAAAAAGGTTGAGGCTGTACAACAATGG
Organism: Thlaspi arvense; assembly: GCA_911865555.2. Taxonomy (NCBI): domain Eukaryota; kingdom Viridiplantae; phylum Streptophyta; class Magnoliopsida; order Brassicales; family Brassicaceae; genus Thlaspi; species Thlaspi arvense. The sequence continues at coordinate 83,540 of CAJVSB020000858.1, forward strand.
CCAAGATCTACTTTAGTGACGGAGATTTGTAATTTTTTCTTGGGCCAACGAGGTATACCGTCGTTTTGTGCAAGACTGTTCTAAGATTGCTGCTCCCTTAACCAGACTAACTCAAAAGACGTGAAGTTTCATTGGTCAGATGCATGCGAGGAGAGCTTCCAAAGGCTCAAGACTTGCTTGACCTTAGCTCATGTATTGATATTACCCACTAGCACAGGTGGGTTTTCAGTGTATTGTGATGCCTCCCGAGTGGGACTTGGGTGTGTTCTAATGCAAAACAGGTGAGTGGTGGCTTATGCTTCACGTAATTAAAAAAAACATGACAGAATTGCCCAGTGCATGACTGGAGTTAGCAGCAGTGATCTTTGCCACTTAAAATATGGACGCATCACTTTAATGGGGAGACTTGTGAGATATACACGGAGATCACAAGAGCTTAAACTATATATTTCAACAAAAGGATCAAAAATCTAAGACAGCGAAGGTGGCTTGAGTTGCTTAAGGACTACGACTGCAACATCCTATACCACTCTTTCATTCCTCATCCTACTACTATTTAATTTGACTATATATATGTAGTTTTGTATTTGGTCTTTGAACATTTCACAGATAAACATTCTACAATGATTTGTTTAATATGGCTCATCATATATGCTTTCAACACATTCAATGGAGTTGGCAAAGCATCTTTGTGACACTTAGTGAATCTCATAATGGAATAGACAAATCAAACATACATTCATGGAAAAATGGGGGAAAAAGAAATAATGAAATAAGTGAATCTCACCTTCTCTACAGCCTGAAGAATAGGACAAGAGAAGCACAATCTCTGATGTTGAAGCCGAATACAAAACTAAAGATGAAGCAAGGAGTTTCTCAGCAGTCGTGATCAACAGACAAAGGTGGTGAGATTGAGGCTGTTTGAAATCTGAAATCACATACTATTTAGGGTTCACATGAATAGGAAATTTTTTTAAAAAAAAGGAAGAAGAAGAATAAGAAGAGAGAAGAAGAAGAAGAAGAAGAGGGGAGAAGAAGAGCAAATCGGGCCCTCACTACACTTGTAGTCAATTAATAGTGGTGGAGCCAAGGAAGCAAGGGAGGTGCAAATGAATATCTGGAAGAAAGAAAAGACAAAGAGGAAGTGTGAAGTGAATGAGGAGAAGAGACACAGCCCTAGTCATTTGAAAGGGTTAAAAAATTTTCATTATATTTACAATAATACCACTGCATTTTCAATCACGGTTTTCGTTTTCAAAATTTTTTTTATAGACAAGGCTAAAAATACATTTGGATGTTTTCAGGTTTCTAGCTATTTTCTAGAAATGTTTTCAACAGAAAATAGAAAACAAATGCACTGAACATATTTTCACTATGGTTTTTTATTTCCTTTGAAAATGAAAACAGAAAACAGAGCAACCAAACACCCCTTAGTTTTTTGATCTTATGAATACTCCTAGTGTTTTTGTAATAATAGAGGCACTCCTATATTTTTTAACATGTCAACGCCCTTTTCCTAAAATGCCCCAGTAGTTTGTTCTAATGACCCAATTGCCATAAATAATAAATCAAAGAAACTTATGTAAATAATTAATCAATTTTATCCTCCTTTTTCGGAAAGGGGTTTAGAGCCATTGGCATGTTTAAATTAAACCATATTCAAAAATTGTATTTAATTATATTATTTTTATATACTAAAAATTTTCTTTTAATATCTAAATATTATGATAAAAGATAAATTTGTGTATAATTTAGTAATATGGCATGCATTACTGTTGTATAAATTGTTAAGTTGATGCTTAAATTATTAGATATGTTGAACATAATTATTCAAATATATCAAATGCATATGAGATTAACTTCAGAAGATAATAAATGATGACATTGAGTTAGAATCAAATTATAAGTAACTTAAATGAGTTATATGAACTTTACGGTAGCTAAAGTCGGCTCAAGGAAGCTAGATATTATCTTAAATAAGCTTATCTCAACTCACTTAATTGATAATTAGTTGTAAAATAGAATGGAATAATATTATCAAAGTACGTAAGTTAAGTGGATGGTGTGACATATAAGTACGACACATTGTTGCCTCCTAAACAATTACGATTGTGCCAAATGTCATCATATATACGTGAAACATGGTTATATGGATTCATGAAAGAAATTCATGAATCAATTAAATGATAATTCATTACTTATGACTGGTTCATTCATTTGGATTAATGAATGATATATGCATTTAAATTTGTATGCATGACTCTTGGCTGGTTTATTAATCATATATGGCATTTAAATTCATATAAATGTTTCTAGGTTGTTTCATTCATTTGGAGAAATGAGAATATGTTCAAATGGATGAATTAAATGAATGCATAGGCATTTATATTGAGGTGCATGAATTGGAAAATACATGTACATACATTATATAAATACAATTGATGAACAAAATAAAAGCAACCAATGAATTTATATACAAAAGGACATCAATTCAAGGTATATAGTATAAGGTAAATTTACAATATAATTTAGTAATATGGAATGTATTACTGTTATATTATTATTACGTTGGTGCTTAAACTAACTGCTCAATTATATTAAATGCACACTAGATTAACTTGATCAGATAATAAATAATAATATTGAGCTAGAATCAAGTTATAAGTAACTAAATAAGTAGCTCAAGTAAATTAAACTAAGTTCATGGCTGCTGAAGTCAGCTCAAGACAGTTGGACATTAACTTAAATCAACTTACCTCAGCTCACTCAACTGATAACTAGTTGCTAACTAGAATGAAAAAATATTAATCAAGATAGTTGAGTTATGTCGATGATGTGACATAGAAGTATGATACATCATCACCTCTTAGACAATTAAGACTGTGCCAAGTGTCATCATCTATGGAACACAGTTACATGAGTTTATGAAAGAGATTCATGAATTAATTAAATAACGGTTTGTTAATTATGTCTAGTTCATTCATTTAAAGTAATGAATGACATATAGCATTTAAATTCACATACATAACTCTTCACTCACTCATTCATTTAGAGTAACGAATGATGTAGAAGAACATTTAAATTCAAATGCATGTCTCTAGATAAGTCCATTTATTTGTAAAAATGACTGATATATAGAGGTACATGAATTAAATGAATGCAAATACATCTATATTTTAGTGCAGAAAGTATATAATACATGTACATACATTATATAAATACAGCCAACAAACCAAAATTAATGCAACTAATGAATCTATGCATAAAAAGACACCAATTTAAGTATTTATATGTCTATATAAGAAACATATGTCTCTTATTTCAGAATTGTTGGAGAAAAGTACAAAATTAGAGTCTTTTCCTCAAATCATCACCTCTTAGACAATTAAATTTGTGCCAAGTGTCATTATATATGGAATAGGACTACAAGGTTCAAGAAAGAGATTCATGAACTAGTTAAATAATGGTTCATTAATTATGTCAGGCTCATTCGTTTCGAGTAATGAATGATGTATGTCATTTAAATTCAGATGCATGACTCTTGACTAATTCATTTATTTGAAGTAATGAAAAATGTATAAAATTTTAAATTTAGATGCATATCTCTAGGATAATCCATTCATTTGGATAAATAAATGATATATTCAGATACATGAATTAAATGAATACAAAGACATTTATATTCAGGTGCATGAAGTGTATAATACATGTACATAAATTATATAAATATAACCAACAAACTAAAATAAATGCAACGTATGAATCTATACATAAACGGACACCAATTCAAGATATTAACATGTCCGTGTAAGAGGGATATGTGTAATGGCCCGATTTTTGTTGTTATTTTATTAAATTGATTTCTGGGTTATATTGCAACAATTGAAAGTTTTGGGGGCTAAATCGAAAATTTTTGGAGTTAAGTGAACAAGAATAAAATTCGTGGGGCCGAATTGAAAAAAAAAAAAAAAGGGAAATGGGACCTTTGGCCGGAAGCCAGCTGAAGGGGTGTAGAAGCTGAAATCTACTCCAATAGGAGCAAGCCAGCTTTTCTAGCTTTTGGAAACTTAATTGTGGTTGAGGGGCGAGCCAGGCAGAGAAAAGAATTGAAACTTTAGGAGAAAGAGAGAGAGAGAAAGAAGGCTGGGAAGGACCAACGGGTTCCATGAGTTTTTTGGGAAAAATAAAGATTTTGGGCTCGAATTTCTTCGATCAAAGACTTCTACGAGGATCGTCGGAGTGATTCGGAGGGGTGGGCTGCAAATCGACGAAGGTAAAGCCAGTTTTTGGTTGAATTTTGTGTTTCAGTTTGCTGGGTCACATTGTAAACTCATGAGGGGTTTAGGTCGGGGGAGTAAGGTGGAGAAGATAGGACCCGGATGGGTTCGGGTCCCTGTACCGGGCCAACCTGCCCTGTTGGGCTGGGCTCGGCCCAGAGGCGTGGCAGGCCTGCGGGCCTGAGCTGCAGGCCGGCCCCCTGTGCCAGTTTGGGCTGAGTTAGCCCGCGGGCTAACTCAACCCATTGTGTAAATCACTGGGTTGACCCGCGAGTCAACCCAGGTGCAGAAATTTGGATAGGATATCCTAGGAATAGGATAAGTAGGAATGGAAAGGATTAAGGAGGATAGCAAGAGTGGAATATTCCGGAATTTATAAATTAAATAATAGGTTTAGGTTTTGGTGAGGTGAACCGGCTGGGGTTTGACCAGCCGGTTCAAGGCCACTTCGGTCGATTTTCAGGGTGATGGGACTGGTTCCCGGTCTAGGGGACTAAAGGCTATAAAACTAGGTAGGGTTGGAAAAATTTAAATGGCCAGTTCACAATGAACCGGCCAGTTTTGTACAGGGGTCTTAGGGTGGCCGGTTCACCAGCTTTTAGGCCGATTTTTGAGAAGGTAAAACTAGTTCCCAGTTTAGGATGATGAAAACTAGTTGACCATGAAATTTGGTGATGTTTGGATGCCCGGTTCATAGTAAACTGGCCTCGATTTGCATGCGATGCTCAAGATTAGGGTTTTTGGCCCAGTTTGACTTAATTTTAGAGGTTTTTGGCCGGTTCAGGGTGGTTCCTAGGGTGTTTGGGCCTCCTGAATCCAATTTTGAGGGTTTCATGGCCGATTAAGATAAGTTAGAGGTAGTTTTGGACTTGGTTAGACTAGCTCGACAGTTTTGGAGGCCTGTTCGCTACGATTCGAGGGTTAGGGAGGCAGGTTCCATATATCTGAGGATGGTTAAGTAAATTGTTGAATGTTGTGAATAACGTGAGCCTTAAGGTGGGTTAGTAGTGTCTCAAAATGCATGCTAGGAGCCCGGGCACGGGGGAAGTCCCGAGCCACTTCCAACGAGTGCATTTTTTGAGAGTAAATTCAGTTTCGGTTCTGACTCGTGGTTTGATGATTGTAGATACTTCAGAGGAGGTCCGCTTCGACCACTAACCCATCTGTTTGAGATTCGACACTCAGTTTTGACGTGTCTGATGAGTGACAGTGCTCTTTGTACATGTGTTTGCATTCTAGTTTTCTGTTAGTTTTGTTGTTTTGATTTCTGAACTATGTTAGTATTTTTGATACATGTATTATCTATTTTAGAGTATGATAAGCTTGAAATTATTTCTGTAATCACTTATATATATCTGTCTCAGTGATATATGTATTAATTGTTAAGTAAATCTGTCACAAATTGTATGTGATTCCGATTTTCTGGTTTCGACTTTGGTTCTGATCAAGGTGCCAGGGACTCGGCCACCGAGTGGTTGACCCTGTAGCATGCGGGGAATGCCCTAGGTCTGTATGGTTGGCCGCCGTAGCATGCGAGGAGTGCCCTGGGTCCGTATGGTTGGCCGCCGTAGCATGCGGGAGTGCTCTGGGTCCGTATGGTTGGACCGCTGTAGCGTGCGGGGAGTGCCCTAGGCCCATTGATGTGATTTGTGTGATTTTGATTCTGATACGTGATTCTGGTTCTGGCACGGGATCCCAGTGCGACATATGTGACATGTGACTCTGATTCTGATATGGGACGCTAGGGCTTTGCTGTCATACAGTTGGCCCCCGTAGCATGCGAGAAGTGCCCTGGGTCCACCTGTGATTCTGACTCTGATACGGGATGCCAGGTGCTCAATCGTCGAATGGTAGACAGCCGTCGCGTGCGGGAAGTGCCCTGGATCCATATGTGGCTTTGATTCTGATATGTGTTATGTGGCACATTCTGATACTCTTATTAATATTTGATTATCTGATTATGACTGTGCATATGAAACTACATGTATTAACTGAAGCAATGTGACTTTTATAAACCATGTTGTTACTTGCATGATATGTGTGTTTTGAATGATTTCAATTCCTGTCCCTGTATGTCCAGATAGTACTGTTATTCATTGAGTTATATACTCATTCTTTTTCCCCCACCTTCTAGATTCCAGTTCTGTTTGGCAGCGGTAGCTCCAGCGTCAATTCATCGCCGTTGCACTAACTCGATTGTATGGGCATTTTCTATATATTTTCTTTTTGTACTTTAAACGCTCAATGCATAATCAGACGTGTTTCTGTTATCTATATCTATATGGATGGTTTTCTGATGAAAGGTTGTATCTGCCTTGTCTGGTCAGAGGCTTACTAGAGTTGGTACACCGATCCTAGTGCCGGTCACGCAACCGGGTTGGGACGTGACAATATGTTTCTCATTTTAGAGTTGCTGGAGAAAGTACAAAATTAAAACTTTTTTTTTTTCCAAATCATCACCTCTTAAATAATTAAGATTGGGCCAAGCGTTATTATATATGTGATACAACTACGTGGCTTCATGAAAGAGAATCATGATTTAATTAAGTAATGGTTCATTAATTATGGCTAGCTCATTCATTTAAAGTAATGAATGATGTATATCATTTAAATTTAGATACATGACTCTTGATTTGTTCATTCACTTGAAATAATAAATGATGTATGATATTTAAATTCCGATGCGTATCTCTGGACTATTTCATTCATTTGGAGAGGTAAATGATGTATTCAGATATATAAAGTAAATGAATGCAAAGGAATTTATATTTAGGTACATGAAGTGTAAAGTACATATATTATATAAATACAAAGCAAAATAAATGTAGCCAATAAATTTACACATTAAGGGATACTAATTTAAGATGCACTACAAGAAAAGTACATATAGTAACAAAAACATTTGTAACTAATCAAACTTCATCACAATAACAGGGGTTATTGTCACGAAAATATGCATTTTGTTAAAAAGGTCCATCTTTTGTTACAAAAAATATTTTGTTACTTAAAATAAAATATCGTTATAATAGATAAACTTTTATATTACAATAAAGAAAAGTGGTTACTTAAGTTAAAATCTCGTTACGCTAAATATGAGTGACATTGGAAAAAACATTTATTGTGACAATGTTTTTTTCTTTTTGTAACGTGAACATTTTCTTTTAAAAAAGGTTGCTTATTGTAACACAAAACTTGTTACTTTAAGTTAATTGATTTATCTTCTAATTTGATTAATATAGTTAATTTAATTAGTTATTAAATGTTGATTAATATTGTTCATTTAATTAATTATAAAAAGCCCAATTAAATTTTAGGATCTAGCCTTGATATAGTCATTTTAAATATATTCACTTGCAAGTGCACAAATTTCAATGTTATTATTTTTAACCATTTAAAAACTCTTAACTTAAAACAATTATCTAACCCAAAAGTAAACAGAAAAAACAAGATAAAAGGGTTTCAAATTTACATTTTTTTGATTTTTAAATATGAAAATAGATAATAAACAAATAAAAAGAAAAATAAATGAATATAATTTTAGGTGATAAAATAAAGAAAACTAAAAGTAAAAAGTAATAAGAATTCGAATGAATGAATTACATGGATGAATGAAATGGATAATTGGATTTTTAGTAAAATTTTTCTAAAATAAGTAAAATTATAATTTTAACAGTTAATGAATTTCTTGAAAAATAATATTTGAATTTATTTCATAAAAGTTAATTAAATAAAACTTTATCCAAGCTTAGCCCTAATATTAATATATTAATTTAAATTCTCAATTTAGTTTGATAATAATTTAAGCTTGGCCATAAGAGACACTACAAGAAAAAAGCAAATTACTGACACAAAAAAAGGGCCGGTAAGAGAGAAAATTGCGTCAGTAATGGTGTTACCGACAAAAAAAATCGACGCAAAAATATTTGTCAGAAAAACAGACGTCGGAAAAATTTTACTAACACAAAACCATTGCGTCGAAAATTTTTGATGTAAAAAATTCGTCGAAAATTTCTGGCGCCTGTGGGGTCGGAAGTTTCCGACGCGTGAGTTGCGTCGGAAAACTCCGAACGCATTTTCCGACGCAAATCTTGTGCCAAAATTTTCTAATTTTTTATTCAATTATTTTTTTATTAATTATTAAATTATTTTTAATTATGAAATTATTATTATTTATTTATTCAAATTTTCTATTCAATTATTTTATTATTAATTATGAAATTATTATTATTTATTTTACATAAATTTGAAATATATATTTTATGATAATTTATTTAAGGCACTTACGTAAAACTGAAATAACATGTGCATAAATAATATTCAAATGTCTTATTACAAATATAAAATTGACTCACTAAACATATGAAACAAAATCTCAAAAAAATAAAAATCACTCATGACAGCCGCCATCGCTCGACTGAGATGAAGAAGAGTGAAAATCATGATCAAGCGTTGGAGGGTATGGCTGATCAGGTGGTGTGCCCTTCATCACTTCAACCATCTTATACAAATGATGAAGGGCAAGTTCTATACTCCCCACATTCTCCTGAAACTCCTGATTCTCCTGACAGAGAGTTTGCACCTCCGATCTCACAGACTGATCCATACTATCAGATGGAGGATAGTGGACTGACTGAGAAGAACTCTACTGTCGAAAACCGTATACACGGCCAAAAGATCTCCCCCCAGCGCACCTCTCCCACAACTTAGTGTCTGCCATCCGCTGAGACTCTGGAGTAAACGTCTCCTTAGGTGTCGACTAGGAGGATTGGGCAACCTGGAAGTCAGCTACATACACAAAGTATATCATAAATAAGTTTAATAATTAAAGATGTTAATTATAAAAAAGTTAATAAATAATATAAGTATACTTACATAAAATTTAATAAATTAATTAAAGATGTTAAATAAAATTTACTTGCATAAGTGTTCTCCGATCGCTGGTCCACTTAGACTTCCTCACCATCTTTCTTCCTAACATGAGTATGCTTAAATATCTCAAAAAAATGGGGAGTCCTCCTGGTCTCTTTTTCCTGTAATACATAATAAAAATATTATGATTATTTATAACTATCAAATAATAATAAAACTTATGTGGAGGAATAGAACTTACCATTCTCATAGCATGCTCATGTGGAGGAATAGAGCCTCCTGTGTGGAAAGAACCGTCTTTTTCCGAACGGCGGTTCCCTTTATTCTAGAAGCTTATCTTAATAAACCTCTCTCCTCTCCAATAAGTCTGAAGCTCCTCTTACATAGAAGGTGGGATCCAGTCTGGTTTGCCTCTAATCCGGGCATCTCGAAGCATATCAGAAAGTCTATGAGATCCATGAGTACTGAATATCTGTCTAATGGCTGGCTTGTCTCATGAATCCCATGTACAATATTTCTACATAAAGACAAAAATAAACAGTTAATAAAATATCAATTAATATTACAGATAAAAAAAATATTTAATCATGATTGCATTGAAATACAAACCTGGAACTCATCAAATCACAAATCACAAGGAACTATCCTCCATGTGGGATAACACGACGTGTACTTCGACCAAATGACTGCTGTAATAGCATGAGCAGCAGCCGTCGAAGGATGAAATCTGCAACAGCAAAAAATTAAAAAATCAATACTAATAATTGATGCATTAAGAAATATAGCTGTAAAATTTTTGAATAATAAATATTTAATATTTACCTGACGTCACCAACGAGCCTGATCAGCGTCTTCCCAGAACTGCTAGAACATGTGCCAAATGATCCAACTGGAGCAGGGTTGGACGGAGAAGAATCCAGTACGGGAACTAAAGGAGAAGCGCTATCAGTAAAGGCAGCTGCACTGCAGGCAGATGCCGATGAAGCAGATCCTCCAACAGTAAATGGAATAGGCATGTATCCAGGAGTAAGCATGCATTGGTGAGATAATACATACTGAGAATGTAGAGTCCTTAATCATAATAGGCACATGTAAGCCAAATGAGCTCCTTAATAGTAACTGGTGGCAAAGGTCCTGATGGGTGGTGTACAGGAGGATCACACCGCTTTTTCGAGTGGCCTATCTATCCCCTTACCCTTATTAGGTTTACGCTCGAAATCCATCTATATTGATAGATATATATAATTTCTTTTTTTAAAATTACATAAGATATAATGAATTATTACTTAACTTATTATAAATTCATATATAATTTCTTTTTTTAAATTGATATGTAATTTGTTTTTTAATAACTTCTATAGTTCCAAAATTAAGAAAATAACTAAAATTATTATACAATCAAATAAAACATATTAATTACTCAAAAAGATAGCAGAAAATTCACTGTTGCAAAATATACAAAACCAAAAATACAACAATTCAATCTGAACAACTTTGATCGTCCTCCTCCGCCACCTCTTCATCCCCCTCCTCTTCTTCCTCATAATCTCCCGATGATTCGGTGTCGTCATCGTATTGAATTAATTCTTCCTCATCCTCTTCATTTTCGTATTGATTATCTTCTGTCAGTCGTTCTTGATCCACTTGTCTTGGATCAGTCTCGTCATATAATCCTGCTTCATGATGCAATCCATCTAATGGATCGATATCAATTACAGGCATTACATAAGACATGGACCCTTCTAGATAAACTTTTTCAGCATTTACATTCTCAATTTCTATTCGTCCGGTTTGTTTTGTTTTGTTTTCATAACCACCCACCAATGGGCTTTGTCCATTCGAATGGCTGGATAAGAAATATAATAAACTTATCTAGCATTTTGTGCAATGATGAATGGATCATATTGATTATATTCCCTACTGCTATTAACCTCAACAATGTTATAAATGTGATGAACCTTGTACCATGAGGTCTTCTTAGATCAAATCATTTACACAAAAAAGCAACCCTTTTTATAGGTTTGCGTGAATATTCCAATTCTATAACTTCTCTAAGGACACCATAATATTTAATTTCTCCCACGCTGCTAACACCTTTTACACATACACCACTATTAACAGTTTTCCTTCCTCGAGAATATTCATCTGTGTGGAATTTAAAACTATTCACAAAGTACTAGTGGTACGATCTCACACTTAAATTTGGTTCCAATACTAAATCACGTAAGTGTGGATTTGTGACACTATTAGCAGGATCGTGCACCTATTTATAATATATTGAAAAAGTTAACTACATAAAATAATATCATTACTTCACATGTAAGTGATATACTTATGTAAACCTTAAACAGGTGGGAAATTCATTTTGAATATGTGTTCTAGCATCTTCTTGACTTATGTCATTCAAATGTAAAAAAAACTACAAACAAAAAAAAAAAAAAAAAACAACAACACTACATTACTTACCAATCTATAAATGTTATAAAAATAACTCGAATAATATTGAAGTAAAACTTAATGAATGGTTGTACTTCATTGCAATTTAGAAGAACGTGCAAAGTTACAGAATACATCTTTTGTTTTGACAGATATTTATGTGCACAACCTCCAGAACTACGACCAGGTTAATTAAAAATTGAGAGCGTTGGGAGACCACTGCTCACACCACCATCATCATTTTGAGGCAGTCTCATTCTAGATGACAACACATTGGTCTCAAAATAATATGAAGTGAAATGCAAAGTTTCACGAGCCAAGTATGCTGCACATACAGAACCCTCAACTCTTGCTTTATAAAAATATATAAACTAAAACATTAAATGGTATTATTCTTTACAATTATGTCATGAATATACCAAAAAAAATTTGGACTAAAACTATTTAATACATTACCTTTCAAATTGATACATCCATTTGTATTGAATAGGTCTTCAAACTCTGGCCCCATATGGAAGATGTACAATTAGATGCTCCATTAAATCAAATAATGCTGGTGGAAAAATTATTTCAAGTTTACACAATATTATTGAAATATTTTGCTCTAGTTGCAATAAATTTTCCTCTCTGAGTGTAGTGGAGTATAAATCTTTAAAAAACTAACTTAATTCTATAAGAGGTTTCCACACAGCACTAGGTAAAAAATCGAAAGCAATCGGAAGTAGGCACTCCAAAAATATATGACAATCATAACTTTTCATTCTATGTATATTACTTGTTTGTGGATCAAAACACATTACCAAATTAGAAGTAAATCCATCTGGCATTTTCAATTCTCTAACACAATTGCACACAGCTCTTCTTTCATCAACAGTTAGATTGTACTTTACTTTCAATTTCATAATTTTACCATTAGGCAACGTGACAAGTTCCATGTCCCATCGCCTACAAATCTCTGCCAAGTCAATCCTTGCTTTGATATTGTCTTTTGTTTTCAATCTGATATCCATTATAGTATAAAAGATATTATCAAAAATATTTTTTTTCAACATGTATCATATCAAGATTATGTCTAATCAAAAGTATTTTCCAATACGGAAACTCTCACAATATATTCTGCTTAGTTCAATTATAGTATACCCCGTATCTCGGTAATTTAGATCGACTGTGCTCAGCCACTTTGGGAAGAGAGTAAACTCTATCCCACAATTGTTCACTAGATAGTCTAGGTGGTGGCTTATCAATCTCAACCCTATTCTTTATAAAATCTCTTTTATTCCTCATAAATACATGATCACACGGCAAAAATTGACGATGATAGTCAAACCATGAATTCTTACCACCATACTTTAAAGTAAAAGCCTTTGTTCTCTCTATACAATAAGGGCAAGCCAATTTTCCAGCAGTCATCTAGCTAGACAACATTCTATATGCAGAAAAGTCATTGAAGGTCCAAATTATAGCTGCATGCAACATAAAATTTTGTTTTGTACAAACATTATATGTCAAAACACCTACGTGCCACAACAACTTCAATTCATCAATCAAAGGCTGCAAATAAACATCAATTAAGCTCTTCGGATTTTTCAGTCCAGGTATAATACATGTTAAAAACATGTAAGATTTTTTCATACACATTTTAGGTGGAAAGTTATAAAGAGTGACAATTACAGGCCAATAAGAATATGACTTGGACGACTGACTAAATAGAGTAAAACCATCATAACATAATCCAAGCCTTACATTCCGAGGCTCAATTAAAAAGTCAGGATATACTTTATCAAAGTGTTTCCATACTTCCCCATCGATGGATGACTGAAAACACCCCGAGATTGTCTATTTTCATAGTGTCATCTCATATGAGGTAAAGAACTCATTGATGCATATAACCTTTGTAATCTTGGAATAAGTGGTAAATAATGCATCGACTTTATTGCCACGTTTTTGAAATTTTCCCTTCTTGCTCTACATGGTCGATACCTTGGTTTCTGACAAAATTTATATGAAAGTTCATCAATATCATTTTTGTAGTATAACATACAGTCATTCACACAACAATCAATTTTCATAATTTGCAACCCTAACTTTGACACCAATTTTCTAGCCTCGTAATAAGATTGAGGTATGCGAATATTCTCCAAAGGATTCGTCTCACACATAAGCTCAACCATTGAATCGACACACTATTGTACAACATTCCAATCAGACTTGATGCTCATTATTCTAGTTGCAATAGGCAATTTAGAATGATGAGACCCTTGTCATAATGGTCTATTTGTTGCATTCAGTAAGTCATAAAACTTTTGAGCATCAGCATTAAGAGCATCATCCATTCTCTGCCCAAAATGAGTATAGTACTCAGGCCTAATAGAATCATATATCATCTCCTGGTATCTATTTAGATTCTCAAGTTGATTTTCCGAAGAATCACTAGCACCATAAGCCCTACTTACTTCAACATTGGGTTCCTCTCCATGATAAATCCAATACCAATACCCTTCCATAAATCCCTTTTGACAAAGATGAACCTTAACTATATTAAGTTCTAAATATTTTAAACATTTACATTTATAACAAGGACACTTAAGTAACTTCTCTCTTATGAATTCCGGTTGTTCGTAAATATATGAAAGGGGCTCATCAACACCATTTACAAATTCCAGTTTCAATCTCCTTCTACCCGCATGAAGCCTATTATACATCCACCGACGGTGTTCTAGAATTTCCATATCTAAGAATAACCAACAAAAATATGTTTTATTTGTTATGACATTCAAAATTTTATTTTAATCAAATTAATTATATAACTACTTAAATACAACACATTTCCAAAAATTTACTTTATCATTATGATTAATTTGAATTTATGTGATTTACCTTAATTTACGACAGTTATAATATTTAATAAATATTACTTTCAATATATCACTTTAATGATTAAATAATATTTTGAATTAACAATACAAAATAATAAATTTATTTAATTTTAACTTTTAATTCATTAAATTTGTATTTATAATATTTATTATTTAATATTTTAAAATTTATTTCTTTAGTCATTAAATAAATAATTAAAATATTATTTCAATACATTATATAATATTTTAATGTATTAAACTAGCATAATTTTGTAAAATACTTTATTAAACAATATTCTAATAACATTTTATTTCATAAGTTTATTTTATTTTTTAAAATAATATTTTAAATTAATACTATTTAATGGGCTTTGTTAATAATATTTTAAATTAATATTTTATTTTATCAAATAATAGTTTAAATTAATACTATTTATTGGACGTTGTTAATAATATTTTAATTTATTAAATAATAGTTTAAATTAATACTATTTATTGGCTTTCTTAATAATATTTTAAATTAATATTTTAATTTTTAAAATAATATTTTAATTAATACTATTTAATGGGCTTTGTTAATAATATTTTAAATTAATATTTTATTTTATCAAATAATAGTTTAAATTAATACTATTTATTGGACGTTGTTAATAATATTTTAATTAATATTTTATTTTATTAAATAATAGTTTAAATTAATACTATTTATTGGCTTTCTTGATAATATTTTAAATTAATATTTTTATTTTTTAAATAATATTTTAAATTAATACTATTTATTGGACTTTTGATAATAATATTTTAAATTAATATTTTATTTCATTAAATAATAGTTTTAATTAATACTATTGGATTTTGTTAATAATATTTTGAATTAATATTTTACTTTTTTTTAAATAATATTCTAAATTAATACTATTTATTAGACTTTGTTAATAATATTTTAAATTAATATTTCAAATATTATTTTAAATAATATTTTAATATTTTTAAACATTATTTTTTTTGGCCCATCGGGCCCTCCCAGTGGGCTAGGTTGGCCCGTATCTATGATAGGCCAGCCCAGCAAGCCCATCTGGGCTGCGCCGCGCCGCGCCGAGCCAGGCCCGCCTAGCTATAACAAAAGTCGTATAGATATAATTAAAAAAATTAAAAAAAATTGTGAAAATCATATAAGCATATAAGCATGTATATATGTGCGAAGCATGTACATATATGTAACACACATAACCGTTACAAAAACAACAACCAAAGCAAATCTAACCGATGCGGTGCGGCGGCAAGGTGGGGTAGTGCAGTGGGGTGCAGTGCTGCGGTGGCGGCGACTGAACGGGCGACAAGCAAATGGCGACAGCAAAGCAGAGAGAGGAGAGAGTTAAATGGGAGAGAGAAGAGAGGGAAATGGAAGTCAGGGGAGGGGGAGATATATGCAGAAGTTACCGACGCACTGCGTCGGTAAAGGTGCGTCTGTAACTACTCAATTTTCGCACCTCGAAGATCGTGAAGATAGTTACCGATGCACAAATTTGAATTACCGATGCAATTTCATCAGTAATTTTGCCTTGAAGACCGGGAATTTATAGTCCTTATGTACTTACCGACGCAAGTTGTGTCAGTAATTACTGACGCAAAGCTTGCATTGGTAAGATTACAGTGAATTTACCGACGCAAAGATTGTGTCAGTAAATTTAATTATATTATTTTCCTTTTTTTATATATTACCGACGCAATTTTTGCATCGGTAAATATAACGAATTTGTTACCGACGCAAAATTTGCGTTGGTAACGTTTTGTTTCATTTCAGCGCCTTTTTTGCATCAATAATTGCATCGGTAATTTTACCGACGCTTCTATTTCGTCTGAAATGTTGTTTGTATTTCGATCAAAATTTTTGCGTCTGTAAATTTCGTCGGTAGTCCGCCATTTTCTTGTAGTAAGAATCTAAAAATTAACAATTGAATAACATGAATTACATATTTTAGAACCAATTAATGAAGATACAATGGCATAGCAAAGTTCAATCCTGTTGAAAACTTTAAACCATATTAAACACAATTATTCAAATAAGACTAAACAAAAAAATTATAAAAAAATAAAGAAGAAAAAGTCTGGATGATTTAGATTTCGGGTCAAGATTCAGCACAACTCATAAGATCATATGGTGTAGAAGGTGGTGCTGCAACTAGAATGGTTTGAGGCATGTGCAGATAGATTGAGCAATAACTGGCATGATGTTCTGCAACCAAACAATAATACCTTTCTCTTCAATCTTATTTACGAATGGGTTGTTGGACTGCAGCAAGTCTTCTTCTGATCATCCAAATACATGAAACACAATAAAGTAGTTCAGGTATAATTATTAGTAGTCTCAAAGTTCTATGAATATGTGAAGAACAAGGAATAGTCAATATCGTCACCTTGAAAAATGCTATTAATAGAAAAATGAGGAATGCATGTTCCGCAATATTAAAAAAAAAGAGTAAGACTTCTCTAATTATAGCCATGCAAGGATTAGCTCAAATGGTAGAACACTAAACATAGTGTCAAAACTTCTATCAAAAAGGATAATCAAACAGAGCTACATGCCATCATCTACGGCTACAAAGATCTGATTAAGGACACTATAACGATGCATCCCAAACTGCATGGATTTAAGATATATTTTCTTTATAAATTCACAAAACCATAACTCAAAAAGACAAACATGACAGGCTTAAATTCTCTAAAAAAACCTCAATTTCTGCAATCATGAAACACTTTGCAGAGATCAAAATTAAAAGTCTCCAATATCTCACGAGAGGGAAGCGGTTATGACTTTGGTTTCTCACCTAGGGTTTAGGATAACCCTTTTTATAAGAACTTAGTAGCCATTAATGCACTAAAAAATAGTGAGGCTATTCAATGTTGTGAAAAGTAACTTGAGAATAATGACATAGAAATTCCCATAGTTGAAAGCGGAAGGAAGCAGAGGTTCATGGTTAAAGGAATTAGTCAAATTCTCATGGCACAAGCACAAATTTAATTTCTTATAGTTTAGCTGTGTATATCAAAGGAAAAGTACACATATACGTGCAGTTTTATGTATCATTTGTAACCCAAAAGCCATATCAACAATCATGTGTTTAGAACAAAACAAAAAATGGATACCTATTAGAATAGTGAGTAAGAAGAAATAGTCAATTTCTTTTCAATTTAGAGTTCATAATCCAATTCTTGTAATCTGAAAACCAATAGCACCCACAAACTATAAGATCATTTACGAATCAATACCTACAACTATTTAGAAGATGCATCAGCCCAGCCAACTATCAACAGAAATATTTAGGGGAAAAAGGCTTGAATTTTTTGCTCAGATTTCTAATAAGTTACAAGATTGTCTTCTGAGCATATTATAGATGTCTTTTTAGCACAAAAAGGCTGTCTGTTACAAGCTTAAAAGCTAATTCTTGTTGGTTTTTGGAAAGCCAATTAAAAAAAATTCTGCCTTCTGTGCTACCAGCAGCATATTAGATGTGCATGGAGCACAAGAAAAGAAAGAAAAGATAAAATTACATGCAAAACTTTTAGAGATAATATAATGACTTTGAGAATTAAGCAAAGAAACAGAAGATATAAAATGATTTAACTATTCAGTCGCATCAGCTAGTCATGCAGCCTTCACACAGAGTTGGAGCAGATAAAAATTTTTAAGGATATTGATTTAGTTGAAAGAATAAATAGATTTTAAAACTTTTCACATAACTAAATTTATAGGCACAGAAAATTTAAGACAATTAGGCTTCTAGTTCATACCCATAAACCTAAGCATGCAGAGAGTTGAGTAGTATTAGTAATACAAGTACTACATCTCAGAAGTTAAAATAAAAGTTTATTACTAGCTCCCTCTCTCAGTCTCAAATCCTTGTACATTTCAAACAAAATTGTGCTAAGGTATACTCATAGTCATAAGTCAAAGTGGGACAGTAAATACAGAGCAATAGTCAATAAGGCTGAGGTCCAAAATATAGAATTTGTACGAGTACACAACAATAAGAGAATCATAGTTTGATGAGGTGATTTATTTGAAACTAGACCTTTTAGGAAAATGCATTTAGGAGGCCAAGTTATAGAATATATGAAGGCATAAGAAAGTGACGGTTATTAGTTTTTACTTCAAATCTCCTACATTTTTGCAGTTGGAGTTTTTTTATTGCTTGAACATTGTTCTCCTCATAAAATAATATGTTACATTATTCAATACCGTGAACGCTCAGAAATTAAATAAAAACAGAGTCTTACGGTGATAAGTTTGTTGCGTATGGGATACAAGTCAGAGATGATCAAACCATTGAAGTTCACATGTTCATTATTGTCTATATTTTTATTTGTGAATTTACTTCCATTGCCTTAATTTGACAAAATGTATAAAATAAGTCCTCTTGTCAGAGACTTTCAGAAATAGATAAATAATCAATATGGAGTGTCACTTAACCACAAGTCTTCTTACTTTCAAAGGCTCAGGGGAGGTTCTTAAGCATATGGAACCTTCCCTGTTCTTTACTGAGAGGTTGTTTACAATATTTAAACCCCCTAGGTTTCCTATTATAAACAAGCAATCTTACCATTGTTATTGAATTGAAATATTGAGATTAAATTAAAATGAAAAAAATCCCGATCAATATCCAAACTGGTGGGCTTGGCCTAAGCCTTGAAATCTAACCACGGCCCAACATTAATTGGAGTAGAGGGTCCAAATTAGATACCTACACAAGAAAGGGGAAATGGTATTAAGAGAGACCTTAATAGACATCATATTTGGCTAGTTCAAAAGAATCTAAGGGAAAATAATAAGCACATAATCAGTTTTCATACAAGCAAAGGTAGGACTATAGCAAAATAGTCCGACTGGAATCATCTATTTATGTTAGACACAAGTTCATGGCAATACTTTCACAATGATGACAGCAAGACCTGCAATAGACACCAATGTGGCATGTCTCGTTTTTTATTATATTTTTTAATTTTGGACACTAAGTCTAGAATAAGGGCATACATGTCCTAGTACATGGGCACACGTATCTCAATATCAAATAAGATTTACCCAACATTAATATTTTATAAGAATAATATGAAATTAAAAACATATATCACATATCTTTAGGAAATAAAGGAACAAAATAATTGTTATAAATGTAGCATGGTTTTTGGTTCAAGTTGAACGTTGTTTAAGCATGAAAAAATTAATTTGATTATTGGATGTTTATGATTTTTTTAGTCAATTTTTAAATGTTCTGATTATAAATAGGATGAATATAAATGTATCAAAAGTTAAATCTTTTGTTTGTGTCCTGATCATGTGCATATCCTAATTTGTTTCTCAAAGTTGCCACATCCATGTCCACACCACCTAGGCAAAAAACTCAAGGCATTAACACCTGTTTTAGTTGTCCCAAAATCTATATTTTCAGAAATTACTAGAGAAAATTACATGGAAACAAAAAGCAAATATGCATATAGGATGAAGCTTAGAAAAGACCTACCCCACAGTTGACCAGTTTCACTAAAGGCATCAGGGGGAACACCACTAACAAGAAGGGGAAAGCCACTCCTATTCTGCCTTGCAATTTTATGGTTAGAATCTGGCACAAGGATGAGTAGCTTGCAACCCTATCTAAATGTTGAGACTCCTAAGTTTCTAGTAACTACTCACTAGCAAAAACTGTTTCTTGTTTGACCGAACATCTGCACTGTGATAACCAACAAAAATGGGCATGTCTCCCATTATGCTTATTCCTTTTGTATGGGCATAATTGCGAACCTTTTGCCATTGCCTTTGGAATAAGAATTGCTGGGCAATAAATATGTCTATCTACACAAGTGAGAAGCATTTGACGGTCACAAATATAAGGGCCTCTTGCATTGAAACATATAAAAAGTCTACTGTAAATGTATGATCCCACATCCAATAAACAATCAAGGTGCCAGAAAGCACTTACAAAATCCTTTCTGTTTTGATAAATTTCTTCCAAGGCTCCAAGATAGCAATATTTCAAGGGCTCAGGCCAATCATACCAGTTGATTGTGTTCAAAGAGTTGTCAATAGTAGCAAAATAAGCAGCATCTTCAAGCCAACCGTGATATTTGCAACATAATTTACAAAGATATTAAGTAAACCAACCAATATAAGGATGCAAAGTTGTTAAAGATCAAGAAGGAGGTTCAGACAGGGAAGCATGCTGAGTTTGAGCTTGACACGGAGGGAGTTCTGAGGTATAGTACCTAAATCTGTGTACCTGATATGGCCAACTTGAGGATAGCTATTCTGGAGGAAGTACACAATTCTAAGTATACTGTTCATCCCGATTCCACCAAGACGTATTAGGATCTCAAGCAACTATATTGGTGAGAGGGCATGAAGTGGGACATAGCAGATTTCGTATCTCGGTGCTTAACCTATCAACAGATTAAAGCTGAGCATCAGCGACCCGCATGATTACTTCAGCAGATAGAGATCCCGAAATGGAAATGGGATCGGATTACCATGGATTTTGTCACGGGTTTGCCACAGAC
Source organism: Thlaspi arvense (assembly GCA_911865555.2). Classification (NCBI taxonomy): domain Eukaryota; kingdom Viridiplantae; phylum Streptophyta; class Magnoliopsida; order Brassicales; family Brassicaceae; genus Thlaspi; species Thlaspi arvense. The sequence goes on from CAJVSB020000858.1 coordinate 104,529, forward strand.
CCTTAGAGGATTTGACTCTGTCTGGGTGATAATAGATAGATTGACTAAGTCAATGCACTTACTTCTTGTAAAGACCATTTACAACGTTTCCCGGTACGCGCAGTTGTACATAGATGAGATAATGAGACTCCATGGAGTACCAGTATCTATTATTTCAGACCGAGGAGCTTAGTTCACTTTTAAAGTTTTGGAGAGCCCTTCACAAGGCCCTGGACACTTAGCTAGATTTTAGTATAGCCTTTCATCCTCAGACCAACAAGCAGTCTGGGAGGACTATTCAGATCTTGGAGGACATGTTGCGAGCATGTGTCTTGGACTTCGGCGGTAACTGGATACAGTATCTACCATAGATAGAATTTGCTCCTTTTGAGGCATTATATGGTCAACACTACAGATCCCCGATCGGATGGTTTGAGGTAGGAGAAGCTAAGCTGTTAAGGCCAGATTTGGTACAGAATGCTACGAATAAAGTTCAGCTAATTAGACAGAGGTTACTCTCTGCTCAGAGTTGTCAGAAGGCTTATGTAGATCAGCGCAGACGAGAGTTGAAGTTCTCAGCTGGGGAGCATGTGTTTCTACGGATATCCTTGATGAAAGGTGTTATGTGTTTTGGGAAGAAGGGGAAGCTTAGTCCACGTTATATTGGCCCATTCGAGATCCTAGATCGTGTTGGAGCAGTAGCTTATCGACTGGCTCTTCCACCTGAGTTTTTCACGGTGCATTCGGTGTTTCACGTGTCTATGCTACGGAAATACTTGCCAGATCCTTCCCATATTTTGACGCCATAGGAGGTAGAGTTAGGGTCAGATTTGTCTTATAAGGAGCAGCCCATAGCTATTATCGATCGACAGACTAGGAAACTAAGGTCCAAGAAAATAGTATCTGTGAAAGTACTATGGAGACATCACACGAAGGGAAATTTGGAAATCAGGGACTGAATCAGAATGAATCAGGAAAATAGGGAGCAAATCAGAAGAAATCAGAAAAATGGTGAGGATTAAATCAAGTGAATCTGGAAAGCTGGGGACTAATCTGTAGGAAATCAAAACTTTTTCAGATTTAGATATGTCGGATTGTTCACAGTTTTGGAAACCAAAATCTGAGAAAAAACATCTGCAATTTGTTCAAAAAAATTGTATAAAAAGTAAGGCGAGGGCTGTGGTAAAGCATAATTCCTCAAACTATTTTACAATATCAGTAGAAAATTGATAGGACTTTTCAGAAAACTTCCCGGTTGAGGACTACGCTCGGGAGATCTAATATTGTTGATCTCATGAAGAAGGTTGACTATTCCAAATGTTGATCTAGCTGTGGTCGCCTGTCAATCTCGATTGCTGTTGAGGGATTTAATTCCAAAAGACTTCATGTAATTCCATGTAATTTCTTACCTTTCTAGTTCGGGGTGAACGTGTTAGGGAGGAGGAACCCGGAAGCAATTTGGGTTGGATACGGGTTTCGGGCCTTCGAATGGAGTAACCCATGCTAGGTGGGCTGGATCTGCGGCAGTTGGCTTGGGTTGACAGGCCCAAGCCCATGATCCAAAAATAATATTAAAAAAAAAAGAAAGAAAAGGGGGGAAAGTAAGGTAAAAAAAACAGGTCCGTTCACCTAGTAATTAACCGGTTTTCCACCGGTTCAAGGAGCAATAAATTAGTTAATTAATTTATCTAGTTAGGGAAGTTCTGGTTCAATGAGGAAATTACTGTTTTAGCCCTGGTTCAGGGTATCTTACCTCAATTTTTGTAGAGAACCGGTCGGTTCAGTAGAAAAAGGGCCGGTTCACTTGGTTTTTGGACCGGTTCAGTGCTTTTAAAACCGGTTCCAAGTAGGATCAATATTTTGGAAATTAAAATAAGGCTGGTTTAATGGTTTAAAGACCGGTCCATGGCCGGTTTAGCTTCCGAACGACCGGTTTATAGCCGGTTCATTCCTTTATTAGTCGATTCACCTTATTTAATTATTTTTGGGAAGTTTAATATTCTGATTTTAAAAGATTTAAGGAGACGGTTCATGACGTTGAGATCCGGTTCATGAGCTAGTTGGTCGGTTTGGAATTTAAATGATTATGATAAGGGGCTCGGGCACGCAAACCTAGAAATTTAGTTTACTTTTAAATTTAAAATTTGTTATTATCAAAAAAAAATATATTTAGTGATACTATTATTTCCTGATTCTAGATCGATCGCTCGATTCTGGTTAAGCTGTGTCGTCAGGTGTCGGATTTCTCGGTTTCATCGTGCTTTGAGTAGTAATGTGTATTTATGAGCCGTTCTGCTTTCCATATTTAATTTAAATCTGTTTTTATTTATTACCTGATTTTCTGTAAATCTGATTACATTTTTGCTAAATTATATGACAAGGGACATGCATGTAATTTCTGAATTTGTTTTGGAAACTTATCTGTCATTTATATCTGACTGAGTTTTATATTAGTACATAGAATTATTCAGTTAACTATTTTGTTAAATCTGGAAAACATTATTTTGTGGGAGTTTCAGATTTTGAACACTGCAGCTGACGGCAGTATACGTTAGCATGATTTGTATCCTGTACGGGTCCCCATCTAGCAGGGGTGATGGTGCTAGACATTTCAGGGCATATGTTGCCATTTCAGTTTTCAGGGCATATGTTGCCATATCAGTTTCAGGGCATATGTTGCCATTTCAGTTTCAGGGCATATGTTGCCATTCAGGGCATATGTTGCCATGTTATTACCCGGGCATTATTGCCATTACCAGCTGACTGTGTGTCGCTGTTTTGATTATTAGCTGACTATGTGTCGCTGTTATCGGTTGACTGTGTGTCGCCGATCTATTTCCCGATATATGTTACGTTCAGAATTACGAACTCCCTAAATGACGGAAAGTGTTTGGAAATTTAATATGTTTTAGTAAAAATTACTTGTTATAACTGTATGCATGTCCTTTGATCTTGTAAATGCAGATTATTATTCACTGGGTCAATAGACTCACCCTTATTTTTTTATCAGATTCTGAGTACGCTGATCCAGTGGATCCTACTTGCTGAGAGGAATCCGTGTCATTAGCTGTTTTGATTTTTCTGTTCAGAGTTAGTTATTCAGTTTTATCAGACTTTGTATTCCTGGGATTTTAGTATGCTCCATTTGACTACAGACAGGATTCTGTTTTGTGTTTAATATTTCAGTTAGCGTGGTTTGGATTTTTATTTGAGTTATATCAGACTTTCTGTATTTTCAGTTAAATTCAGTGCTTCTGTTAGGCTTGCATGGGTTGGGATCTATTCTAACTCTTGCGCCGGTCACGTATCCGATTTTAGGTCGTGACAAAGTTGGTATCAGAGCTCTAGGTTCTTTGTGGTCAGTGGAGCAATCGTTCATCTGTGGGGTTCCGATTGTGGTGGTGAGCCGGCCACTATCATAATCGAGACACCATAGAAGGGCGATTAGGAGTTTTGTTCTCTGAATTCGATTGTTATTCCGATCTTACTTTCGTTCGTACTTCCATCATATGTTGTTTAAAATCTCTTGATAGGTAGACCCTTCATTCAAAAACTGTGATCAGGAGTTAAATATCGAGAAATCAGTTGCTCCCGAGGCACCATGAGACAGGCTACTCTCTCCCGAGATACGATTACACAGACAGCCATCCGTGCCTGTACGAGATAGAGGGAGACGTCGTGGCAGGACTGCTAGCCAAGGTAGATAGATAGAGGTCGAGGAGACTGCCTGACCCACCGATACTTCGAAACATATTAGTTGAGACCTTACTTAGCATTCAGGGAACATAAAACAAACTATGATTTCTATGATGGCGAGGATACTAGACCAAGGGAGGACTGGGACCCTAGTAAATACAGGTCTAGGAGTGCTAGAGGCTGGTGCAGTTGGCCAGTCGAGTTTATTTCCTGAGGACTTACCTGGTACCCCTCCTGAGAGGAAATTGAGTTCTGCATCGACCTAGTTTCAGACACACAGCTGATCTCCATACCTCTATATCGCATGGCACCAGCAGAGTTAAAAGAATTTAAAAGTACAATTGCATGACCTTCTGAGTAAGGGTTTTTATTCGTCCAAGCACGTCTCCTTGGGGTGCTCTAGTTTTTGTTCGTGAAAAAGAAAGATGGCAGTATGCGGCTGTGTATCGACTATTGGTAGCTTAACAAGGTGACGGTACATATTAGGTACCCACTGCCCCGATAGACAACTTGTTCGATCAGTACATGGGGCAGTGTGTTTTCGAAGATTGATTTGTGATCCGGGTATCACCAACTGAGGATCAGACTTGAGGGTATCCTGAAGACTGCGTTTAGGACACGATATGTCCATTACGAATTTTTGGTGATGTATTTGGTTTGACCAATGCTCCAACTGCTTTTATGGACCTGATGAAATGAGTGTTTTGACCATTCCTAGATAGATTTTTGATCGTCTTCATTGATGATATTTTGGTATACTCTAGGAGTACATAAGAGCATGAGTCGCACTTGCGAGAGGTATTACAAAACTTGAGGGACCACCGCTTATATGCAAAATTTTCGAAATGTAAATTTTGGTTAGATAGAGTGGTTTTCCTAGGGCATGTGGTTTCAAAGGAAGGCATTATCATTGATAATAGCAAGGTTCAGGCAGTACAACAGCGGCCTACACCTAAGTCTATTACTAAGATCCGTAGTTTTCTTGGCTTAGCGAGACATTATCGCCATTTTGTAAAAAGCTGCTCTAAGTTGGATGCACCTTTGACTAGACTGACCCAAAAAGGGGGTAAAATTTCAGTGGTCGGATGATTGTGAGGAAAGTTTTCAGACACTTAAGAGTTGCCTAACTTCAGCACCCATTTTAGCATTACCATTTGGGACGGGGAGACTCTCAGTATATTGCAATGCTTTTAAAGTAAGTTTGGGTTGCTTATTGATGCAAAATGATCATGTTATAGCATACGCGTCCGACAGCTTAAGAAGCATGAGCAGAACTACCCTATTCATGATTTAGAGATGGTCGCGGTGGTGTTTATGTTAAAGACGTGGAGGCATACGACTTCAGATAGACTGATTGGCATGCTACTAGCTCATATGCATGCTCAGACATCCTTACTAGAGCTCATCAAGATCAACCAATATAAGGATGCAATGTTGTTAAAGATCAAGAAGGAGGTTCAGACAGGGAAGCATGCTGAGTTTGAGCTTGACACGGAGGGAGTTCTGAGGTATAGTACCTGAATCTGTGTACCTGATATGGCCAACTTGAGGATAGCTATTCTGGAGGAAGCACACAATTCTAAGTATACTGTTCATCCCGATTCCACCAAGACGTATTAGGATCTCAAGCAACTATATTGGTGAGAGGGCATGAAGTGGGACATAGCAGATTTCGTATCTCGGTGCTTAACCTATCAGCAGATTAAAGCTGAGCATCAGCGACCCGCATGATTACTTCAGCAGATAGAGATCCCGAAATGGAAATAGGATCGGATTACCATGGATTTTGTCACGGGTTTGCCACAGACCCTTAGAGGATTTGACTATGTCTGGGTGATAATAGATAGATTGACTAAGTCAACGCACTTACTTCTCGTAAAGACCATTTACAACGTTTCCCGGTACACGCAGTTGTACATAGATGAGATAATGAGACTCCATGGAGTACCAGTATCTATTATTTCAGACTGAGGAGCTTAGTTCACTTTTAAAGTTTTGGAGAGCCCTTCACAAGGCCCTGGACACTCAGCTAGATTTTAGTATAGCCTTTCATCCTCAGACCAACAAGCAGTCTGGGAGGACTATTCAGATCTTAGAGGACATGTTGCGAGCATGTGTCTTGGACATTGGCGGTAACTGGAGACAGTATCTACCATAGATAGAATTTGCTCCTTTTGAGGCATTATATGGTCAACACTACAGATCCCCGATCGGATGGTTTGAGGTAGGAGAAGCTAAGCTGTTAAGGCCAGATTTGGTACAGAATGCTACGGATAAAGTTCAGCTAATTAGACAGAGGTTACTCTCTGCTCAGAGTTGTCAGAAGGCTTATGTAGATCAGCGTAGACGAGAGTTGAAGTTCTCAGCTGGGGAGCATGTGTTTCTACGGATATCCTTGATGAAAGGTGTTATGTGTTTTTGGGAAGAAAGGGAAGCTTAGTCCACGTTATATTGGCCCATTCGAGATCTTAGATCGTGTTGGAGCAGTAGCTTATCGACTGGCTCTTCCACCTGAGTTTTTCACGGTGCATTCGGTGTTTCACGTGTCTATGCTACGGAAATACTTGCCAGATCCTTCCCATATTTTGACGCCATAGGAGGTAGAGTTAGGTCAGATTTGTCTTATGAGGAGCAGCCCATAGCTATTATCGATCGACAGACTAGGAAACTAAGGTCCAAGGAAATAGTATCTGTGAAAGTACTATAGAGACATCACACGAAGGGAAATCTGGAAATCAGGGACTGAATCAGGATGAATCAGGAAAATAGGGAGCAAATCAGAAGAAATCAGAAAAATGGTGAGGATTAAATCAAGTGAATCTGGAAAGCTGGGGACTAATCTGTAGGAAATCAAAACTTTTTCAGATTTAGATCTGTCGGATTGTTCACAATTTTGGAAACCAAAATCTGAGAAAAAACATCTGCGATTTGTTCAAAAAAATTGTATAAAAAGCAAGGCGAGGGCTGTGGTAAAGCACAATTCCTCAAAACTATTTTACAATATCAGTAGAAATTGAGAGGACTTTTCAGAAAACTTCCTGGTTGAGGACTACGCTCGGGAGATCTAATTTTGTTGATCTCATGAAGAAGGTTGACTATTCCAAATGTTGATCTAGCTGTGGTCGCCTGTCAATCTCGATTGCTGTTGAGGGATTTAATTCCAAAAGACTTCATGTAATTCCAGGTAATTTCTTACCTTTCTAGTTCGGGGTGAACGGGTTAGGGAGGAGGAACCCGAAGCAATTTGGGTTGGATACGGGTTTCGGGCCTTCGAATGGAGTAACCCATGCTAGGTGGGTTGGATCCGCGGCAGTTGGGCTTGGGTTGACAGGCCCAAGCCCATGATCCAAAAATAATATAAAAAAAAAAAAAGAAAGAAAAGGGGGGAAAGTAAGGTAAAAAAAACAGGTCTGTTCACCTAGTAATTAACCGGTTTTCCATCGGTTCAAGGAGCAATAAATTAGTTAATTAATTTATCTAGTTAGGGAAGTTCTGGTTCAATGAGGAAATTACTGTTTTAGCCCTGGTTCAGGGTATCTTACCTCAATTTTTGTAGAGAACCGGTCGGTTCAGTAGAAAAAGGGCCGGTTCACTTGGTTTTTGGACCGGTTCAGTGCTTTTAAAACCGGTTCCAAGTAGGATCAATATTTTGGAAATTAAAATAAGGCTGGTTTAATGGTTTAAAGACCGGTCCATGGCCGGTTTAGCTTCCGAACGACCGGTTTATAGCCGGTTCATTCCTTTATTAGTCGATTCACCTTATTTAATTATTTTTGGGAAGTTTAATATTCTGATTTTAAAAGATTTAAGGAGACGGTTCATGACGTTGAGATCCGGTTCATGAGCTAGTTGGTCGGTTTGGAATTTAAATGATTATGATAAGGGGCTCGGGCACGCAAACCTAGAAATTTAGTTTACTTTTAAATTTAAAATTTGTTATTATCAAAAAAAATATATTTAGTGATACTATTATTTCCTGATTCTAGATCGATCGCTCGATTCTGGTTAAGCTGTGTCGTCAGGTGTCGGATTTCTCGGTTTCATCGTGCTTTGAGTAGTAATGTGTATTTATGAGCCGTTCTGCTTTCCATATTTAATTTAAATCTGTTTTTATTTATTACCTGATTTTCTGTAAATCTGATTACATTTTTGCTAAATTATATGACAAGGGACATGCATGTAATTTCTGAATTTGTTTTGGAAACTTATCTGTCATTTATATCTGACTGAGTTTTTTATTAGTACATAGAATTATTCAGTTAACTATTTTGTTAAATCTGGAAAACATTATTTTGTGGGAGTTTCAGATTTTTGAACACTGCAGCTGACGGCAGTATACGTTAGCATGATTTGTATCCTGTACGGGTCCCCATCTAGCAGGGGTGATGGTGCTAGACATTTCAGGGCATATGTTGCCATTTCAGTTTTCAGGGCATATGTTGCCATATCAGTTTCAGGCATATGTTGCCATTTCAGTTTCAGGGCATATGTTGCCATTTCAGTTTCAGGGCATATGTTGCCATTCAGGGCATATGTTGCCATGTTATTACCCGGGCATTATTGCCATTACCAGCTGACTATGTGTCGCTGTTTTGATTATCAGCTGACTGTGTGTCGCTGTTATCGGTTGACTGTGTGTCGCCGATCTATTTCCCGATATATGTTACGTTCAGAATTACGAACTCCCTAAATGACGGAAAGTGTTTGGAAATTTAATATGTTTTAGTAAAAATTACCTGTTATAACTGTATGCATGTCCTTTGATCTTGTAAATGCAAATTATTATTCACTGGGTCAATAGACTCACCCTTATTTTTTTATCAGATTCTGAGTACGCTGATCCAGTGGATCCTACTTGCTGAGAGGAGTCCATGTCATCAGCTGTTTTGATTTTTCTGTTCAAGTTAGTTATTCAGTTTTATCAGACTTTGTATTCCTGGGATTTTAGTATGCTCCATTTGACTACAGACAGGATTCTGTTTTGTGTTTAATATTTCAGTTAGTGTGGTTTGGATTTTTATTTGAGTTATATCAGACTTTCTGTATTTTCAGTTAAATTCAGTATTTCTGTCAGGCTTGCATGGGTTGGGATTTATTCTAACTCTTGCGCCGGTCACGTATCCGATTTTGGGTCGTGACAATAAGCAGCATCTTCAAGCCAACTGTGATATTTGCAACATAATTTACAAAGATATTAAGTAAACCCAAAAGCTGTCAAGTGTCTTGAAACCAGAAAAGATCTACTTATCATATGATTTTATAGTGTCCATTTCAATTGGATAAATATTTGCTAGTTTAATTATGGATATATTTTAAACAGAAGAAAGACATAACAATTCCAGAACATTCAACATGCAGTCAATACATCTTTTGTGAAAAAAGTCCATATTTCAAATTTGCTTTATACACATAGCTAATAGTACGATTAACAATCATGAACCAGATTAAAACAGAAGAAAGATGAAACAACCTCCAGAACATCAAACATGCAGTAAATATATTTTTTGTTTAAAGTCTATAATTCAAAGTTGTCTTAAATACACAGCTAATTCCATGATAAATTACCACTGATATAACTAAACTAAGACCAAGTTATACAAGCAAGAAATAGACAGCAAGAACTTGAAGAGCTTAACCCAATCCTTTAATAAAGCCATTTTTTGCCCATGTAAGATGACAATGTAGTAAGTAGACAATCCATGAGAAACACAAATTATACAGTAACCCCAAGATATAATAAAAGGATGGTTTCTATTCATAGAAGAAATTTATTCATCTATAGCTGGACCAACCTGTAGTCCATATCAAAAGAGGTTCAATAGAAGGAAACATATATAACCTTATGGTTCAGAAGGATGATTACTTTTAAAGACACAAAATTTTCCCTGCATGAGCAATTATGAGGTGACCAGATTATGCATGCAGTAGGGAGACTCATAAAGCTTTCAGTAGTTTCTGCTAGGACCAACCTAGAGCTGGCTTTCCCTATTATTCTCAACATTCAGCTCAATGTTACTATCGGTTATTTTCACCGTAATAACCTAGAGCAATTTGTCTTTTATTTTCATTGTAATAACCTTAAAACCTGCAATACATTTAACTATTGGTTACTATGAGAGGGCCAGGGTCCACACATTTCCTTAACTGATCATGATGGATGTACTAGCTAAGCCATCTATTCTAAATAAGCCTCAATTTGACATTGTCTACTAATTAATCCTATGCACTTAGATATTGTTGCATTGCTTGTTTAATAAATTCTTTCTTATATGATTAAATTATTATTGGTGTTTGTAACTATTTTAAATGAAACAGCTAGTTTTTGGAGAAAAGGTCAATGGCAGTGATTGTTCTACTCTGAGCATTTGTGATATGCAATGTGATGACTTGTTACCTCAAAACTCTTTCCACTAGTGGTCTCTCACTCTCATTCTGGATTGAACCGCTTGTTGCTCACTCTTTTTTCAACCCTTTAGGACTTTAAGATATGTCCTTAAAAAAGCATATTTTTTCCTAAGAAAGGTCATGATCTAAGACCACTCTTGACTGGCTTAACATGCATTCTAGCAACTTATGAAATGAAAACCCGATCCATGGAACCATCTAGTTCTATTGATATTGAAGCAACTGCATGTGAGCAAGGCAAGGATTGAACTAGTCTTAGGGACACGGACAAAACTAATTATATGCATTTTTCTGGGTTTCTTTCAGCCGAGCTATATACCTATTGCTTTGTGAATTATATTCAATACTGGTAATATGATGAGTCAAATGCCTCATTTTACCTCAACTTTTTCTTTTCTAATTCACCTTTTTATGGCCCTAGGATTTGGAATTCTTGTTTGTAATAGAAATCACAATGACTAATTTGTAAAACTATGTGGAGTGTTTGCTTACTCTCCCCCACCTCCTTGGGTGAACTCAGCATGTATAAAAGAGAAAAAATATTCCAGTAACATTTGAAACAAAATTTCTTTGTTAGTTTCTAATCCAAAGATATATGATATTATTAGAACTGGATGTGACAGGTTGGAACTCCAATTTGCATACCTCAAAGGGATTTTATTGATATTGGCCGAATAGCATCCATTGAGAATAACCACAAGCCAGTTGATTGTGCCAAAAAAGATCAAAATATGGCCACTAAGGTACGAGTTCTATAGCATTTTTCAAAATCCTAGACTTCTTTTTCAACTTTTAGATTTTTGTATGTTTAAGAGATCAGATCAATCTGTACCATTTGTTTTAGTATTGGGACAAACAAGTGGATAGCATGGTGTAGAAACTAGCTCAACACCCTCCAAATGAACTTCAAAAGTTTTATCTCATCAAAATTGATAACTATGGGAATAACAATGGTCTCCCACCTATTGTCCAAAGAACAATATTTTTTGGTCGAGAGGTGGGTGCTGCTGATAGGTAGCTCTTACCTACATATCAGTTAAAAAGTTGTAATTATCTTGGTCCTATAGCTATGGATGCTGAAATGGCTTTCCTAATGGCTAACCAAGCATTGGCCACACTTGGGAAACTTGGTTATGTTCCATTTGTTGGCACGAGGAGCATTTTTGTGACCGCAGCTCACTTTGGCCTAAAAATGAAGTTATAAACTCAAATGACATAAAATTTTATTCCATGTGTACGAGCTAGTTCTGGATTTTTATCCTAATACCTGTAATTAAAGAGATCAATCTACCAATTCAGAATTTTATGCTAATGCATGTAATTAATGAAAATAATTTCCTAATAGAATCCAACTTATGAACTTGTTTTTCTTCCTCTTTTTCCTCTAGACATCATTTTAAATAGGCTAAATACATTTATTCTCATATAATTGCCCAATTAGCTGGCATCCATGCCCTTTGTCCTTTAGAACTATGAGATTGTTGGTATCATTAATTTTGTGCAAGATTGAAATTGTACTGTTTCTTACATAGATTGTGTGTCTTATTATACAATATTGAATTTGTTCTTGGATCTCATTCATTTTTTGTCCATCGCATTTTTTTGTTAACTATGCTACTTTATTTCACAATTTCACTTTGATAAACAATGTTGCACTGGTGGCATTATTAATGCAATATGCCCTTTTCTTTCATTTTATCTCATAAGTATGCCCTTTGCTTTCATTTCAGCTCACCACTTTGGTTATCATATTGAACATAAAATATAGTTGCTTTATGTACACCCTTATCAAGGATAGTCTATTTATTGTATGCATATAACTATTTGGGCTCTCTGTTAGAAATTACACAATTGTTAACAGGTTGTAAAAGTCAAGAATGTCCATATTTTAAGGGGGAGACTTTGCCCAAATTTATGAAAAAAAATTTTGCTTAGTTAAAAACTTGCCACTCTTAAATAATATATCTTAATTTGTCTATAGAATTTTGAAGTAATTGATTCTAAATTTGGATTGTGGCATAAAACTTCAATGAATTAATTTGGATGCAGTTTTGATAATTTCTTTTCATTTGCCTTTTCTCAAATTATAATAAATTAATATTTCTTGATTTTCTTTGCAGACTTCTAGAGAGAATCATTTTGGCTTTGGATGGTAGCATGACATTTTGACAAACACAAGGACTTTGTAAACTTATGTTATATTCTTTTCAAAATACTATTGGTTATGTATTTATTAATATATTATATTTGTCTCTAAGAATTTGAAATATTAAATATCTTTTGTGCTGCGATGTGAAGTAATATTTGAGAATGTATTTAAAACAAGTACTAATTATGAACATCATATACTGATGGCTTGTTAATGTGTAAATGATTTTAGATATTGAATTTATAATTTTGAAGATTATATTTATAATGTAGTACAGAAACCAATTCAGATTTTTCATAAAAATATATATCGATTAGCTTGTTAGCACAAAACTTATTATAACGAAATTCAAATATTTTCATTACAAAATCTTTTCTATTGTAACAAATAAGTAGTTATTAATTAAACAGATTCGTCACCATATTGTTTGTAATCAAAAACAAATTTTGTTATAAGAACATATCATGATGAGCTTTTTGGCACAAAAATTGTAACAAAATCCAATGCTTTTGTTACCAAAAAACTAACCTTTTGTAACACAAAACGTAGTTACTAATTATTATGATACTATAACCAATCAAGATTTGTTACTAAAATATTTGTAACGAAATCCTAAATTTCGTTGCAATAACATATTGCGATGAGCTTTTCTATACAAAAGGTTTTTGTAACAAAAGTTTAAAATTGGTGTCACAAAAAGATCAATTACTAATTTCATAATATTGTAACCAAAGTAGGTTTGTCACAAAAAATCAACATTTTGTAACGAAAAATATTAGTTACCAATTTTTTATATTGTAACCAAGGTGGGTTCGTTACTAAAATATTGGTAATGACGTAATTATTTTTGTTGCAAATACTTATTGCAACGGACAATCCTGCACAAAACTTTAGTAACGAAATTCAATTTCTCGTTGTCACAATAAGTTATAATAATGATTATCTGAGTCTATAGTAACTAAAAAATTTTATTATAATACGTGCATTTTCTTGTAGTGATATTAACATGTCTGCATAGGAGAGTTATGTTTCTCATTTTAGAGCTGCTGAAGAAAGTACAAAAATAGAGTTTTTTTTTTTCCAAATCATATGTGGAATATGGCTACCTAGGTTCCTGAAAGAAATTCATGAATTAATTAAATAATAGTTCATTAATTATGGCTAGTTTATTCATTTAGAGTAATGAACCATGTATAATATTTAAATTGAGAAGCATGACTATTGACTAACTAATTTGTTTGGATTAATGAATGATGTATGACATCTAAATTCATATGCATGTCTCTAAACCGTTCATTCATTTGGAAGAATGTATAATGTAATTAGATACATAAATTAAATGAATATAAAGACATTTGTATTTAAAAGCATTAAGTGTATAATGCGTATACATACATAATATAAATATAGCCAACAAACCAAAATAAAAGGTAAAATCATTTTTCCCCTTAAATTTATTTCTCTGTTTTATTTATTCTCTGAATTTACAATGTACTATTTATCCACTTGAGTATTAACACTGTTAATTTGTCATTATATTTAGCCATAAACAATCTTAAATAGTAAATATTTACTATTAAAATAGTTACTTGCTAAAATTTTATAAATTTAAATTAATATATAATAATTAATAATAAATATATTAAATATATTAATTTTATACATTAAATTAAAATATGATTAAATTTTATAAAATGTATATAAACTATTTGGGCAACTTATAACTAAATAAAAAATTGTCATATATGAATAATAATTTGAATTTAGTAAAAAATTTTACAAATCATAATTTGAAGCCTAACTAAGTTTAATCTACTTGGTTATAAAGTCTTTATTTCTAATTACTATATTTATTTTTATTTATATATAATAAAAATTTAGTTTTTTGATACTATTATGTAGCAAATTGGAAAATACAAGAGATTAGTTTCAAATTACAGTTATTGAATAATTTCTATTAAATTCAAATTATTTATTCATAGTTGACAACTTTTTATTTAGTTAGGTTGTCCAAATGTTCTAAATTAATTTTGTAAAATTTTAACTTTTTTTTAATTTAATATCTAATATTATATATTTAGTAATATTAATTATTAATTAGAATATATTAATTTTAAAATTTAATAACTATTCTAATTGTAATATTTAAAATGTTCAATATTTAAGATTGGAGAGTTTGGGAATAAATATAATCGCAGGTTAATGATGTTACGTAAATGATACATTGTAAAGTTTAGGCAACATAAAGAAGACAAGGAAGAAAGTTAAAGGGAGCAAATAATTTTTGCCCCAAAATAAATGCAATCAATGAATTTATATATAAAAGTAACATTGATTCAAGATATTAACATGCCTTTATAAGAGATATAATCTCTCATTTCAAGGCCACTGGAGAAAGTATAAAATCATAGTTTTTTTTTCTCAAAGGCTTAAATAAGTTACATACTTAGAGATATTGAGTGGAAAACATGTATTTGCACGAGATTGGAGTAGCGTAATAGGGTGTGATAGATTTCACTAATTTTGTTTGTGTTAGAGTTAATTTTGGTGTTGGCCTAGACATATATAAAAGCTCTTCATTTCATGTCTATAATCTGCTTTCAAGTGATATTACATTAAATGGGGCAACTAAGTGTTAATTACTTATTTTGATATATGTTATTGATTTATGAATTTGGATTTTCATATTTTTAGTTTATTCCAAAAAATTCAACATAAACTAATAATAATATTGTAAAAATTATCCAAATAGAAAATATTGTGAATAATAATAAATAATATGACCAAAGAATTGTGTATTTCATTGTCACGCAAATAATTCGAGTAAACGATTGCACATCTAATAATTTTTTCTTTATTTCATAATATTTTTATTTTATTAACACTAAGATAAACAATCAAGGGCGAAGTGTGTTAATAAATTATTGGAAAACCTAATAGCAATAGATAAACTAGGGTTGTAAATATATAATTTCAAGTAGGAAAGGCGTCCTAATAGTTAAGTTGAATTTGAGGAATGAGAGCAAGTGGCAAATGCATTTCAAAAGTTTTTGGTTTTTATTTTCTATTTTTATTTTTTAGAAATAACTTTCATTTTCTGTCATGATCTAGGAAAGTGGATCTATAACCGCACAAGAGTTAAAATAAATTCCAAACTTGGAATAATTAAACCAAAAGCTCATATAAAATCAGAAACAAAATTAAATCCAAATCTCAAACAAATTATCAATATATTCACAAGAACTTATCTATAGTCAAATAGAGTTATCTATGAAATCCAAAAATACAAAATTGATAGAACTGAAATGACAAACTTTTCTAACTAAGAACAGAAATAACAGAAATAAAGAGAATCCTGCTAAGCAGTAGAATCCAACTGAGTACCAGGCTCTAAATCTGAAAAAAATAAGAGGTGAGTCAACAGACCCAGGGAATAATAACATGCATTTATGAGAACAAAGGATATGCATAACATATAGAATTAGAAAATTTTACCTTGTAACAAAATCTTTACATTTATCAGAAATTTTACAGTATAACATAACATTTATAGATATCAGAAGCTTTACCATATAACAAATTATTTATAGATATTAGAAAGAGTTTACCATATAACAAATCATTTACAAATATCAGAAAGACTTTATCATATAACAAATTATTTACAGATATCAAAAAAACTTTTCAGTATAACAAATCATTTTCATATATCAAAAATCATAATTTAGAGAGTTCGTAATCCAAAATAGAACATACATCGAAACTTAGAATGGCGATTCACAGTCTGCTGGATAACGAAATGGTGATACTCAGTCTATCCATATAATGGAACGGCGATACTCAGTCTACCAGATAACAGAACAACAATACTTAGTTTGTCCATATGACAGAACGGTGACACTTAGTCTGCTAAATAATAGAACAGTGATGCATAGTCTGCTAGATAACAGAACGACAACATATTAGTCATGTCGATAAACAGAAATCAAAATGTGGTATCCTCACATGCCTATATACAAATCTCCCACATCGGCCCAACATGAGAGTTTTACTAGATGAGGACCCTGTACAAGATGCACTTAATCTAACACCTACTGCTATTAGCTGCAATGTTCTAGAATATGAAACTCACTTAAAATAGTTTTTCAGAAATATCATAACAGTTAACAGAACTTTCTATTTTTCACAATAAATGGAAAGTATTTAATAGAATTTTCCAAAATTAGATAGAAATAGTTAACATAATTTTTCATGTAAAAAGTTGAACATAATTAACAAATATTCCTTTCCAAACAATTTTAAAAATTTCATACATGTCCCTTGTTTCACTTTTATAATAGAAATTTATCAAATTTTCAAAAATCAAATATATCGCATAAAATCAGATTTAATTAAATTTTTAGAAATCTGATATGTCACATAAAATCAGATTGTTATAACAAATATAGAAAATAATAATCACTCATAAATGCAAATTATTACTCATAGAAAGACGAAAACTAAGAAATTCAATCTTTGACAACACGAGATTAACAAGAACTGTACGAGCAATCTAAAATTATAAAATAATGAAATATCTCAATTTTTTGTGTCTAATTTATCAAAGAATCATATAAATGAAATTTCCTAATTAAGAAACCAAATAAAATTCTAAATTTGCGCTTGAACCCATAATAAGGTTACTAAAGTCCCAAACTAGCCAAATAAGCCATGAACTGAGCACCAAATTCATGAACCAATCTCATAAACTATAAAACCAATTATTTAGATCCAAAATTATCATTTAATGTACTGAACCGGCCACCAATCAGCCACTAAAGTGCTGAACGGGCCATTAGAATACTGAACTGGCCATGAACCAGCCTTTAAATCATTGAACTAGTCATATATCATGTTCTACTTCACTGAACTAGCCCTAAACTGGACTAGAAAACATTGAACCAACCTTAAAAGTCATTGAACTGGCCCTTTATATGTTGAACTAGCCGGTTTTATATATAATTCCCTTTGAACTAGGCTTAAATAGTATTATATTTTTTTTTTCTAAACTAGCCTTAAGCCAATTGGTTCAATTATTAACCTAATCTACTATGCTTTGAACCGGAAGGGAATTGATCTTATTCCCTTTGAACCGGTTGGTTTATATTTTCTTCTTAATTATTCATTTATGTATTTATTTACTTTTATTGATCTGGACCTTGCTATTACTCAAACCCAGTTATTGAGAACCTAGAGACCCAACCTGATACGGCCTGACCCAATTCACTTACAGCCCAAGATCCAACTACTAAGCCCGCAAGCTTGGACCCAGTTACATGGATTGGATCTAGCAGAGACCCAGTTTCCTCAATTGGGTCTTCTGTGTACCCGAATTAAAAACTTTTCAAATTTCAAGCTTAATCAAAAAAACTTACTTGATGATTCCCTTTCAGACTGATTTGTCCAAGCCTGGCGAGTCTTGACGATTGGCCGAGGAACATAGGAAATTGAAAAATCTTCGAGTTGTATGCCCGTGACGGTCTAAGAAGATTTGGTATCAATTTGAAGATTTGAGCTTACAAGTTCTCAAATTATTTTACGTGTTTGATTCCTCTCTTACTGTCGCACATATTGGTTTAGAGATTTCAAAACAGTTCTATTTAATTTGGCCGAATTTTGATCAACTCAATCATGGAATCCGTATGGATTTACCAAACCTGAAATTTTCTATTTTATTTCAAATTAGCCCCCAACTTCCTGATTTTGTTTGATTTAATCTCTCAGTCCCTGATTCTCTTTGATTTAGCCCTTTTTAAGCTTTGAAAGTTTTAATAATACCCCAAAAATTTTGGGGTATTACATTTTCAAATGTTCAAATTTTATGAAACATAGTTGGTTTAATCTATTTTCATTATTTTCAACAAATGAAAATATTTTGATTATCTATTTTTAAAAAATTGAAAACAAGGATTCAATTAAATAAAATTAAAGGTTTAGAGTTTCTAGTAAAAGTTCAAATAAAAAAATTCAAAATTTGGAGGCTAACGTGGGGATTTGCAAATAGTAAAGATTAGATTGAAAGAGAGAACGAACTTATGTGATCAAAGTGTGAAAGCATATGCATATGTTTGCATCGACAACAGCTAAACTATAGTCATTTATTATGGCAGAATGTCGTTGATCCTATCACTTAATATTCAAACTTTAATTGTGGAAAGGTGTGGAACAATCTAAGAAAATTGAGTTTTTGTCCTAAGGGAAATAGGTCTAGAAGAATAGACTTGAATTAGAGATCCAGTTGTGAACCGGCCTTTGATTTAAAAGGGAACTGGGTTGGGTTATGGAATTTAAATGAGCCATGGGCCTTTGGGTGGGGCCATTAATTAGATTGGGCCTAAGAAATCCAATTGGATTGGGCTTTGAAACTGGGTCTGGGCTTGGGCCAAATTGGTTTTGGGCCGAGTCAATGCCCCAAGTTTGAGTACTAAATCTAAGTTCTAGATCCAAAGAGTGAACTGGCTCAATGAGGTTAACAGAGCCGATTCAGAGGGGGAATTGCTTCACTTAGGGTTCTAACCATCGGTTCAGCACTATGTTTAACCAATCCATGATTTATTAAGAATGGTTTTATGTTTAATAAATTGATTCAATGATTTTAAGGACTAATTTAGTGTTTTAATCATTGATTTTGTGTTTAAATTAACTGATTCAGTATATATTAATCCCAATTTAATGACTTACTAGTTGGTTCAAGGATTCATCAAACTAGTTCATAGGGTTATTAGCCCAGTTCAGTGAATTAAGTGTCCGGTTTCAGTACTTTAATGGTTGGTCCAATGTATTATATGTCCAGTTCAGTTCATTAGAGGCTAGTTCAGTGTATTAAAGGCTAGTTCAGCGACTAGAGGCCAATTCAAGGCTTGTTCAATGATTTAATGGCCAGTTCGGGGCCAGTTCAGTACACTACTGACCAGTTCAAGACCGGTTTTGTACTTTAATAGATCGTTTAGAGGTTAGATAAATTGGTTTTATGTTTTATAAGACCATTCAAGATTTTAGTACTTAATTTTCAAGTCTTATTTGATTGCTTCAAGACTTTAGTAGCTTTGATATGAGTTTTGGGCATGAAAACCTAGATTTAGACTCGGGTTTTGATCAAGAATTTATATTAATTTAATTCTTAGATGTATTAGAATCCTAAATAGATATTTTATTATTTTTATGATTTTAAATACTATGTACAGTTCTTGTCGAACCCGTATTGTCGGACATTGGACTATTTGAAAAAAATAGAATCAGCAAGTAATAATATGCAATTATAATATTTACAGTTTTTCATGTCTATTATAAATCTTGATTTTACACGATACACTTGATTTCTGAAAAATGAATTAGATTTTGTTATAAATGCATAACAAGAGACATATACATAATTTATTAATTTTTATTTTGGGAAATCACCTGGTGTTGCTTTTCTGACACTATTTATATCTGTAACTAAAAACTTCTATTTTCTGTTGAGAATATTTTGTTTATCACTGAAAAACTATTTTAAGAAATATTTGGATTGTTAGAACACTGTAACTAATAGTAAAGACGTTAGACTGAGGGCACCTTGAACTGTATTCCCAGATTGCAATGATAATGCTAAACCACAATGTTGGGCTGATGTCGTTGTACTATATCTTTGTATACTTGCAGATTAAGGAATCGACAGAACTTCTAATTTATATTCTATTACATTCTACGTCACAAACATGTCACTGTTCTCATAGATGTATGTTATTATTCACTAGATCGATTGACTCATCTCTTATTATTTTTCAGATTTGAAGTTCGATATTCTTTTGGATCTTGCTATTTGAGGAGTGTCCACTGTTTCTACTATCTATCTCTTAATCGTAAATGTCCATACTATTTTTTTTTTAGTTTTGTTGAACTTAAGACTTTATGAAACGAGCTCCATTGACTACATACAGGTTTTCAGATATTGTATTGTCGAGTTATTGAGAATTAGCATGTTTTATTTAGATTTTTACATGAACTTTTGTTTAGTTATTTTTGAATCATAATACAGGGTATCTGATAAGCTTGTAGGGTTTTAAACCTTAACACTAATGATGGATCTAACTTATGGGTTGTGATAACATTCAATATATAAAACATACACATTTTCAATACTTGTATGATTTTTGTTCAAAATCGTGGATAAAATCTTTCTTTAGTTTGTGATCATCATTTCTATTTATGCATACTAGAAATATGAATTTCCTAAACAAGTATTTCATATAGAAGCAAATATAAATATACTAGGTAGAAAGTGTAAATGAAAATGTATACAAAGAATAGGCAATATCACTCACAATAAGGAAGAAATCAATGAAATCCAAGTCTATATCATTGTGGAGTTGGTGGCACCAATATGAGGAATGTCTTCTAAACCTAAAACCACAATTGAACCATTATAACCCAGCTTCATTTCTCAACTTCTTAACAACTTACCTAAAAGTCCTTGATTATTAGTCTAAGTTTCCATCATCACATTCTAACTCCCAACCAAATTTGGGTGTATAAAATCTGATTGTACAAATATAATAATAAGCTTAAACTGATTTAGAACATATAACTAATGAAGACCATATGACTGAATGCATGAACAATTCTTAAGTTAAATGATTTCAATATTCTCAAATTATAGATTCTACATCAATGCTTAGAATTCCACACACCCAACCTTGTTGAAATCTAAATCAAAAGTGGACTAATCTACAATATAAAGGCAAGATAATAACTTATCTTTTCGACCCATTAAAACATAATAGCAATATCAAATACCTAGGTACATTGAGAATATGTGTACAAAGTAATCTCCATCGAACTATAGAATAAGCCACTAATTGATAAATTATTAACACCTTTAAGAATAACCAAACCTCTCGCAAGAAAAAAAATCGACATTATATATGGCACATCACCTAAATTAGAGCACCTAATGAATCCAAATGTGACTATTATCCCCAAACTAATCAATAATAACTAATGAAGCCAAATGGGGTGGTTTCAAATTTTTAAATTTGTCAAGCAAAAGGAAGGACGGGATTGTCAGTAACCACACAAGCGTGAGTAGAGGGCAGAAACAGAGCAAAGAATAGGCAAACCAGCTCACTAGTTGGTTGTATTCGGAGGGACTGGCATTGATTGTGATTATACGAAGCTGAGGGAAGGGGAAAATAGATTCATCAGTGAACCTTGACAGCCAAACTCAGATAGGTGCTAAAAGAAGCTATCGCCAATAGCCTGGAGTCTGTAGGACTGGTTGTAGAACGGGGGAAGAAACAATGCCTAGTGGGTCACAACCACGCAACAAGGGAGAGTGTGAGAAATAGGGAGCAATAGAGAAAGAAATAAAGGTAAAGAGTGAGATGCATGTCTCACCATGGCCGAGATGAATTGAGAAAAAGGAGAGGATTGGCTCTATGGCTGGCTTCTGAGCTCAATGAAACAGAGGGCTCGATTGCTAGCAGTTGGCCAGCTTCTTAACTGAAAGGGGAAATGAATCTATCTTGTAGAACACCAGTCAAATGAAGCTACCTCGTTGAGAAATCAAAGGCTTCTAACGTTGGCTCTATTTGTGAGTCGATCGGCAGCCAAATACACGATTGAAAAGCCTCATTAGTGGCTAACCCCCTTGTGCTATAGTGCCCATGGCAACACAAGGAGAAGATGGAATATATACATATACATATACATATATATATATATATATATGAAAAGGGATCAACTAACACCGGTGTAAGTGTAAAAATCTTACACCGAATCTTACACCATTGAGATTTGGTCAAAATCAACGAATGAAATTAATTACAGTTATTTTCCAACAATTTCCAATAACTAAGTTACAGTTATTTTTCTTTAATTATAATTGTCTTCCAAAAATTCCAATAACTAATTTACAGTTATATTTCTTTAATTGCAGCTATTTTCCAATAACTTCCAATAACTAATTCATAGTTATCTTTTTTTAATTAATCTCATATATTGATTTTGACTAAATTAACGGTGTAAGATTTGGTATAAGTTTTTTACACTTACACTAGTATCAATTGATCCCTTATATATATATATATATATATATAATGTAGGCGTGTGATGGTTTAAATTTGCATCCCTTTTAACTTTGGTCCCCTGAGTATCATATGATTCCAATTTCAGTCCTTCAATGTTATAGAGTATTGTACTTTGGTTCTCAAAGGTTTTATGTGTTCTAAATAGACCCTTGAAATTTTTATTTCTTTTAATTAAGCTTTAAATTGAAATGTTGGTAACTTGTTATTACCCTTTAAGTACTGAAATTTAATTATTAATTCAAAATTAGATTACCAACACATGTATAAAATATAAAAGAATCTATGGTCCATTTTACTTAAGCTTTATAAAATATAGAACAATTATTATATCATATTATGTATAAAGTACTAAAAGACGATTGAATAATTTAAATTTAAATATTTAGGCTAATAATTTAAACTTAATAAATTACAACTGCTAATACCTCTCACACTGTTGCAATAGGCTTGTCTCTAACTCCAGGCTTAATTTGTCCCCTTCACAAGAACCTTTTTCTAATTCAAAATTTGCATGTTTAAACTGCAAAAGTGAATTCAAAATGCCGATTCAGTTTAAAATGAACCGCTAGCAAGTTGCTCCTTTCAACCGTTTCAATTCAATTCAATCTAACCATGTGAATGTAAAGCATTTCCGTGTGAACCGTCCACTGGCTTATGGACCCCCCTCCCCCGGGCGAAAATCATTCTATTCAAAGTCTAGGCTTTCTGGGGTAAAATTTGGACGTACATGTACGAATTAAACAGTCCTGACGTGAAAAAATTCAAATGGGACCAGTCCAAATTATTTTGCATTAAGTAATTAAAAGTTACTTAAGGCCTCAAGTAATAAATTAATTTAATTTTCACTAATCAACCCAATGGTCTTCTTGTGAACGGGGGAGCTTCTTCCCCAGCAACGGTTGTGGAGTAATACCTACGGTGACCGTATCAACATGGTTCCCACGTATGACCATGGAAAAGGACAACATTTTTTAGGTTAATGTAAATCGCATTATCATTTCTTTATACAATTTTAACAATTGCTAAAGGGGATAAGTATTATATTTCATTTGTACAAGAGGTAACTAATCCAAGGATATATTTGATCACGTGCAGCTCATGCGATTATTTTCCTTTCAATTTTATCGATTGGTGAAGGAAGGGCAAATTAATACCTTTCTTTAGTGAAAAGAGTCCAATAGTACAGGAAAAGTGTTCGAGGAGTTAATTTGCTATTAGGTATTTAATTAAAGGGGTTAGAAATAATTTGCCTACAATTCCAACACCATTGTAAGGATTCACCTCGCATGTCATTACTACTGAAGTTTATTGCCTACTATTGGACCTGCGTCACAATCATAGAAATGCAAAGACAAAAGGGAAGCCATTAAGTTTCATCAAGCAGTTATTGAATAGGTCTAAATATAGCGGCATAATAACAACAGGGCAAAAAAACTAGCGTGTGGAACACAAATCAGACAAGTCAAAAAAAAAAAAAAAAAAAAAAATTCCCAACAACCAAGTTTTTCCAATCTATTTTAACTTTTAAGAAACGTTGTCAATCACTGCCTCGATAAACCGCCCAAATATATGCATGAGACGATCCACCCTCCTTCATGGCGGTCCTGCTCTTCTTGCTCATTTCCTTCACCCTCTCCCTGATTTCCACACTCTGTCTCCCCCATTAGTCGCCTTATCCCGTTCTCTATCTCCTCCGCCGTCACTAACACCGGCGCCGCTCCCCCGTGTAAAATTCCTTCTTGTAGTCGAGCTTAATCTCCACCGCCAATCCAAATTCCCTCACCATCAGAAACGCATTCATTTGCTGCTCCGCGTATAATGGCCACGTTGCGACTGGCACTCCGCACCACAAGCTCTCTAGCGTTTGATTTCCAACCACAGTGCGACACAAAACCCCTCACGCAGGATGTGATAATACCGCCGCCTGTGGGGCCCCCACCCTATCACTTTCCCAATCTCAGCCGTTCGTTCCATGAACCCTTCTGGGAGGATTTCGTTCGGGTTTTCGTACTCACTTGGCACCTCAAATTCCCCTTCGCCGGCGGTCTTCTTAGGGACCACAAGAAACGATGGCCGGCGCGTTCCATGCGCATGGGCTATCTCCTTCACCTCATCCTCCTCGAAGCTACCCATGCTACCGAAGCACAGCAACACCACTGACGAGGGGGGTTGATCATCCAACCAAGTCATTATTGCTTCTGATTTTTTGTTGTCGAGGTTCACGATGGGCCCCACTGGATAAACAGGCGGAACTGTGTGGTCGTCGCGGAGAGACTTGACCGCATGAGATTTCTAGTTCCTCGAACGTGTTGATCAAGATTCCTTTAGTTTTCTTGATCTTACTCGCAACAGTATTTAACATGGCCAACCCCCCGTTTTCCTTGTCGAAGAACACCGCGGGCAGGACCTTACGGGCAACAGGTTGGAGAAAGCAGGAACCGACAACTCAATGTCTGAGTCCTTAAATTCGGCGGCCAAGTCTTTACCGAAATCCTCCTGAAGAGTGTAGAGATGGAACAGGAGACCAAGAAAGGCGGCGCCGGAGGTGAAGAAGGAGTAAGCCGAACACCGAATTCATCGGCCACTTCCATCATGGAGGTGCAGAACATGTCGAGCACGAACCCGCAAGTTGAGTTGACTCAGAATCCTCGGACATTAATTGTGACACGGCGTTTCTAACGTGGGGCTTATGGACCTCGATGAATTCGGTAAAGAAGCCGGGGCCTCTCTGGAGAATCTTTCCATCATGGAGTCGTCATTGGGAAGATCGACAAAACGGATCCTTTGGGGGATTGACGTTCGAGTTTGTAAGGTTTGGTCTCGAAGGGAAAGTGCATAAGGAGACGGTGATGGAGAGGCGTTGGTCTCGCTGGCAAGAGCTTCGCGATCTCCACCGCCGCAAAAAGGTGGCCGGCGCCGGGTGTAGGAATAAATAACCAGCTCTGCTGTTTTCATCTTTTTGATTTCTTCTGTTGGGTTTCTCTGCTCTATAACGTAACGTAACAGCTGCAATATATGAAGGATGAGCATGAGGCTATGAGTTGACGTGTTATGACTGGCTTCCGCTGCGTTGACTTGCTTTTATAAATTATGACTAAACATGCACGAACCAGTCCTGAAATGTGATCAGCACGCAACCAGCAGTCTTTCTTTTCAATATTTTAGCTTTAAAAGAATGTTTCCAGAGTATCAACATTAAGAGGACGGTATTCATTGGTGCAACAATATTGACTTTTCTCTCTCCATTATGTGGATATATATATAAACACACACATATACATACACGATTTGATTTGTATAATTTATTTATTCTTTATTATCATGTAAGAATGGACGAAATGGACAGCTGTTTGGGCTGAAATTGGAATTTAAATAATATCTTCGTGAAATATGTTAAAGAAATTAAAAAGTCCTAAAATTGTTATTTATTTTAATATTAAACTAAAAAAACTTAAATATCATAGGGTGAGAGAGAGGCGAGGAGCTGCTCAACAGGGGGGCAGGATAAGATAAGATAGTCTAAATTTTAGACAAAGTATTTATAATAAAATTTAAAATTATTATATGTTGTTTGTTTATATTAAATTTAAAATATAAATAAAAATATTAAATAAATAAATAAATTATTAAGATAATTCTTTTACTTTTGGTGATAATGGGTGATAAATAGATGTAATTTAATATTTGAATTATGAATAGTAAAAATTAATATTATTAAAAGATATGATAAAAATTTAATAAAATTATTTTACCAATTCCTCTATTATAATTTATTTAAATTTATTGGATAATTATCTGATTTACTTCTATCTCACCAAATTTTTATCTATTTTTTATTTAATTTTAGAATATTAGATAATAATAAATAATTTATCTTTACCTAATATATTCAACTTTTCGACCGTCCTCTCAATGGTTGAGAAGCATAAAAAATTATTTTAATTTTTAGAGACGTTTAAATTTAAAAAAAATAAATGAAATTTCAAGGCATTTTGGAACATTAAAATATTATTAAAATGTAGAATTCAAGCCCATCCGGTATGACCAGTTTCATGCCAAGATAAATTGAAGGACGATTAAAATGAGGTCGGCGACGTTATTGTGCGTCAAAAAGTGCGAATAATGACGTCACCACTTTGCTGGCTGGTATCAAATATTTCAAGGTAGCATATACCAACCCACCTTACGCAGAGTATGATGTAACAACAACTTTGGCTTGGTGGGCAAGGCGTTTGGGTTGACTTTTCATCGACTATATATTTGTTTCATGCCCAAATAATTTTATTTTTTTAATAGTGGGGTCTAAATAATTTACATGTCATATATTTTATAAATATTTTTTTATGTATATTTATTTTATCATTACTAAAAAGAAAAAAATTATTATTCTCACAATTTCATATTAATTTTGTCAATAATAAAATAAATTAAAATTTTATATGTATACATATTAATAATAGACAAGTCAATATTGTTAAATATAGACAATTCCTATTATTGGGTTTATTACTCAGAAATATATACATTACATGTGCTAGAAAATGAAATTATCAAATTAGAATATATGTAGTAAATAAATCATTTCTTATTATAAAAAACACAAAAAATAGTAAATTTAAATTTATATAAAACCATATCCAAAAACATTTATTTTAATGTATAATTTGACTCATACACCTTTTGCATTAAAATAATTTTTTATATCAATATTATATATTATCTTCTAGAAAGTCATTGTTAAATCTACATCATATAAGTTAGATAGTAAAATATACTTTATAAGCTACTAAAATTTCAATTTTATTTTACTTGTAAAATAAATATGCCAAAACTTTAAATAGATATATTATATATACATTTTCCCTTATATTTAAATAGATACAATTTTTCTAAGTAAGTCACTTTATTGAGTCACATTATCAGCAGATAGAACAAGCATTTTATGGTATTTTGGTCATATTTTAAAACATAAAAATCTAATTTATGTAAAAAAATATAAAATGAAATAATATGTTACAAGTTTTTCAAAAATATATAATTCATTATTTTGGTTGCGAATTCAAATTTTTAAAATATTTTGAAGTTAATTAACAAATTTTAAAAGAAGCAGTTTTTTCAATCTCATATGTACTTGAAAAATGTATCATTTCTCTCAAAGGTGGTTATGATCCAATAATTTTTTTTTTTTAAAAAAAAATACTTATTTCAGAGTGTTCAGAATTTTTCTATAATTTTTGTGAATGTTGAAAAGCTATTTTTTTTGAATTTTTGAAGTAAACATATGAGTTAATTACTACTAACAAAATATTAAAATTTGTTTTATTCTATAATACAAAAATGTCAAGAGTTACTCAATATCTCTTTAGTATTTTTTGCCTATAAAAAAGTATAAATTAAAGGAAACATGATCCATAAACAAGCTCACGGAGTTTCCTAACTCTCTCTCTCTTTCTTATACTTTATACTACATATTTTACTATCTAGTTCAATACAGAGTGCTTAAAGCAAATTATTTATTTTTTGAGTACCTCTTTAAAATAAGATTATTTCGTACATAAGTGATACTTAATCTTATTTAAGCAGAATTGTTATATTTTTTTACATTATGTCTACTCTAATTTGTATTAGTGTTTAAAGTTTACTGAACATTCCACCCTGAAAAAATAATTATTAAATATTCAAATCAAATTATTTTGAATACTCCTAATATGTGTTCATTCAAATTCATACAAAAAAATTCACATTCAAATCAATTCTTCCTCATTTTATTCAATAAAAATTATATTTAATTTAAATAAAAACAATCTAAGAGATAATTATCTCGAACCTATCCCTTTATTCCCGGCCAGGATTGGCGGTGGAATATATGTGATAAGAATAGTCACAGCGAATAATCTAGTAAATTAATGCGAAAAAAGGAAAAGTAATAAACGTGGCTGCCAAGACTAAGTTGATTATATAATAATTTATATAGCCCAGTCAAGCCTAAGTTGATTATATAATCATTTATATAGCCCAGTCAATGGTCCTATATGACACCCATATGTGAACGGGGGAAATGTGCGTTTGCCAAGTCCAATGGATGTCACATTTATAAGTTATCCTCGTCTACAGTTGGTCAATACATGTACCAGCTGTATGTTAGTTATCTAATTAACAAGAGTTGATTTTGATTAAAAATCATTTCAACAAACGTTGAGATTATTAAAACAGTACATATCTCTTTTATATATAAGTACATTGTTTTAGATTAAAAGGATAAAATAATCTTAATTTAATTTTAATGTGATTTTGTTAACTCTTATTTTTAAAAATTATTTTTAAAAAATATTTTGATTTCACGTTATGTCAAAAACATCTCATCATAGCATGCACGACCTTATAGATCACTCTCTGGCAACTCCCTCTCCCCCTCTCTTTCACACCGACAGACCAATGTTGCAGTAGCAAGTCCAGTCACCTCCCCGACGCTGTTGCCAAGAATGGCCAACTACTGTCATGAAAGCCTAAGCCAAAGCCATTGTCGCCGTTGACAGTGAACACTAGTCAGTTTTTGCAACCGGAAACCTAGCCGAGCTTCTCCTCTCCGTTTTGACTGCAACCAGCCCCCGGTTCAGTACAAAGAATACTCGTTGGCATCAGTTGCCCGTTGCCCTTCCCAACAAACCCAGCCGCCCCTGTTATTTGTCAACGTTGGGCGAAACCCCTTTTAACCGCGACCGACTATCAAAATAAGCTCTTTTCATTTCATGCCGATGGCTCCGACTAACTCTATCTTCACCATTGATCAACATTGCAAACCTAGTCAAGCCTCTATCTACTTCGCCCAATCAAGCCAGTTGCAAGTCACAAACCCAACTATTGATTGCCTCCTCGCCAGTCCCAGTGGTTTGCTAGAAGAATGAATGATCATTCTTGAAGAATCCTTTCAATGGATGTCGTAAAAGGAGTCCTAGTGGCTGGCCAGAAACTAGCGGCAAATGAATCGGCGAGTTGGGAGATGATTAAACATGATATTCCCTATTTTCAAATTTAATCCCTCAAACATTTTTGCTGATCAATGTGGTCTCAAAGTCTTTCTCTTATTCCATATAAGCACATTATCTTGATTTCATTTATTACCCCTAATCCGAGATATTAAATATAAAAATAAATTTTTATATCTAGTTTATAATTATAAAATATGATTAATAAATATTTAATATTTAAATATCATGATGTAATTAATCAATATTTAAATATGAAATTTCATACACAAAACATATTACACACTAGATAGATTATAAATCCATATCATAAAAAAATTTCTTAATTTACTATATATTACCCAGGACAAAAAGGAAGGAATATTAACTAAATAAAAGAATAAAATAAAATATTATCATAAAAAAATGTCAAATAAAAGGACACAAATTTGAAAAAAGGACTTTTGATAATCTACAATTACATCACATGCCTTTAACCTTAATATTATAGAAAAGAGAAGTCATAACACATTTTTATCAAGAGAAAATATCCATTTGTTTTAAAAATATTAGTGTTTTTTTAAATAATAAAAAAAGGAGAAGTGTAATTATTTCTATAACAATGAGAATGTCATATATATTAGAAAACAAGAAAATATAGTCATAAAATTTTAGATAAACGAAGGCATATAGAAAAATATTTAAGAATAATTTAACAAATATATAACATAAGTATATATAACATAGTGTAAGATGTTAAGATGATAGAAATAGAGGAAATGCAGAATAAGTAAGATAAAAAAAATATGTATTAAAGATATAGAATTTTTACAAGAAAATTTGAATGAATAAAAACGTGCATCAAATGATAACTTTTATAATGTTGTGAAATAAATTAAAACATCTGAAAAACAAGATATGTAGTTTATATCCAAAAGAATGAAAAACTAGCATGTAACTCTGGCAAATCATTAAATTTGAATGATTGTTCATTCATTTTTTTGGGAGAAAAAATAAAAACTTGCAAGATTTGTTTAATTTAATCATGTATGTTTGATCATTAACAAGTTGAGTTAAAGTAAATATATATTCAATATATTTGACGCTAGTAGAAATATTGGCTTTTTTTTAAAAAAAAAGAATGACACTTAGATTAAAAAATAAAAGTATACAGAAAAGATTTTAGAAAAACATTTAAACAAAAAAAAATCACATAATTATATAAAATAAAAACATTACTAGTTGATTGAGGAATCTTATTAACTTATAAAGTATTCAATTATATTATTTAATTATCAATATTAACTCTTCTGTTACAAAGAAATAAATATAATAAATAGTTAAATTACATTTTTTTTTTAATAAAAATTGGTTTAAATCTGGAGTCCATGCCTGGATTAGAAGCCATATTCGACTAGTAGAATTCTTATATATGTCCAATTATGATACGAGAGTCTACACCTAGGTTTGGATCCAAATCATAAATAAATAAATGGACACTCTATGGTTTGAAAGTTTTTGATTGGATTGAAAAAAATAGGCAATGGAATCAATTTTCCTTCATTTCGAATCAATTTGAAGAGTTTTTGAAGTTTTGATTTGTTTACATCAAACTACATAGCTATTGAGGTAATAGAATTTTGCAATGATTCCCTTTAAGTGACTATGGAATAGAATATGAACCTAGAAAAATGATGATGTGCAAATATAGATTACGCAGAGACTTTATTCTTCCAAAATGTATCCATTTTTTGTTTACATCCTGCATGCTCAATTTTACTAGTTTGAAAACTCAATCAGATTGAATTGTATGTTTGATTGGTTTTAACCATCAACCGAAAAACATCATTGTCCCTTTGTGCAAAAATAAAAAATAAAAAATCAGCAAAATTATTATGTACAATGGAGATTTACAAATAATAAAATTACAAGTAATTTCGAGATTCAAACGTGACAAAAAGATAAAATCTAGACTTTCATGATAGGAAAAAACAGCTTGACGCTCTATATAATACTTTCCGTCGAACAATTAATACTTATTGCGAACTTGCAAATGTATTCTATACTCAAAACAAGGAGGAATAACATGTAACAAGTCAAAATCCTTATGCTGCAAAAAGTTTTAGCATCATATGAATCACAAGAAATAAAATAAAAATAAAACAAAAATATATTCAAAGGAGAAACAGTGTTTGCAAAGGAAAATGCTAAGAGAAGATAAAAAAAACAATACGTGAAGCAGACATAGTTAACATAATTGAACCAACCCCAGCCAGTCCTAATCCTCTCAATGGGTCAGCTAAAGTAATTAACATATAGTTGAAGTAGGGCCTAGATAAATAAACGGGAAAATTTATTTACATCCCACACATTTTATTTCAATTATAAAATTATTTTAAATTTTAGAATTTTATAATTTAACAAATTTTTGGTAACATATTGGCTAATAAAAGAGTATTTTAGTCTTTAAAACATATCACAATTAAGTATCATAAAAAATAGTCCACACATATTTTTTTCCTTATTAATTTTCAACGCAAGTATTGACAAGTTTTTTTTCTATTTCTTTGTCTTTTAATTGCAAATTAATTTATCTGTAAATATAATTGGAGTGGGCATTAGTAATTGTTATTAAATTGACTATATTTTAATATGTGTTAAATTCGTAAGTAAATTAAAATATTTAAAATTTTGTTAAGAACTAATAATAATTAATTTGAAAAATCAATAAATAATGTTTAAAATATGTCATACCATATTATATTTTTGCAAAGCCCCTAATTTTAGGGGTAATTAAATAAATAACAATATTAAGGGGCATAATTGAAAGAATTAAGAGATTGGGGGATTAATTGGAAAAATTTAGGAGTTAATTTGAATTGAAATGGAACTTTGAGGGGGCTGAATATAAATATCAAAAATTTGGCAGGGACTAGATTGTAAGAGAATAAGGGTGCAAGGATTGAATTGCAAATTTCTCAGAAATAAATTTAGAAATAGTCGAAACAGATCTTTGTGATTAATGAGGAAAAATTGAGCAATTAAAAATGAAATTAAATTTAAAGTGATTTATATGGGGAATCGATCAAGGCTAAAGATCAAAATACCCAACAAAATTTGTAGAAATTTTTCTGAATTTTGTTTTAATTTTGCTCTTTCCATTCGAAATCTGATCCATCCTTGCCGAAGGGGAAAAGTTGAAAAACTATAGAAATCATCACTGTGGGAAGCAATTATCGAGGTCAAATGAGGTTCACAAGGCATATTCAATCAACAACAAAGATTTAATCTCAAAGATTTCCAGAAAAATCAGGTAAATTTTTCCAAAATTTTGTTTCAAACAGAAACAAGTGTGAGGTTGGGGGATTCGGGTATGTTAAAACCTGGTTACTCTAATTTGGGCTGGGTTATTTTATTTTGTTTGGGCTATGGGCTGACCCAAGTGAATAAGTTGAATAAAAAACTTTGGGCCATGACCAATGGGCCAAGCCCATATTGGATTTAAGCTGTCTAGATGTTGGGTTTTTAGGTTCCAAGTAG